>VWZP01006297.1:353242-396498 GCA_013396995.1 Dicaeum eximium | reverse complement strand
GTCTGCTGGTTAGGGAAAGAATTAGAAAATCTTTTTTTTTTTTTTTTGGCTCAGACTTATTTTTTCAGTTTATGTTTTGGTAACTTTTTAGTTTCTGTTGCATTTTCAGGGAAAGGTGGAGTATGACATGTGTAATAATAAACTCAGTGATGGTTTAGAGATGTAAATACTAAAGCTTTATGCTTGAAAACCAGCTCTTAAATTCATATATTTTGCTGCTTTTGAATGCTATGCACTTGTCTGGACAAGGGATAGGCATTTTGAAATGTTGTTGGGTGCAGAGTTGAGCAAGAGTCAGGAACAGTTCAGGTAACTGCAGTTAAAGCTGCTCCTCCTAACCTGAAAATGCCAATTTTTGGGAAAGCCAAGGTAGTTAAATCTGTATCTAGATTTGTTTCTCAATGTCCAGGAGCAAAGAAAGAGCTTGTTTCTACTCCTGCTTGGAGAGCAGAGTCCCCTCAGGGCCTGAACTGATCCTGGCCATGATTACTTACTGCTGCACTTTAGATGGAAACCTCTATAGAGCATTTAATCCCTGCCCAAGCACCATTGTACTCAGTGCATGTAGTTTGAACGGTTCATCTGGGCTTTCCCTCTTTTTACATGCTGTTTTCAGTCTGTGAGTGAACATGTAGCCTTTTCTCAGTCACTTCACTTAGGTTATATAAAAACATGGGATTCTTGAGAAGGTCTTAGTTCAAGCACAGGTTGCCAAGTGGCTTTGCCATAAAGCAAAAATATTCACTGTAGCATCATATATTTTGTTCTCTGCAGAATCCAGTGCTTAAGATACTTCTTTGGGTTGCTGGCATTTGCTACACCCTCTGCTTTGGTGTGAAGCTTAGTAGCAGCTTTCACGTGGCAGTCTTCCAGATGAATATTGATTATCTTAAGTTATGTTAAATGTTCTGTGCTTTGGGTTGTAGCAGACAGCGAGTTAAAAACAGAGCCATGGGAAAGAGCTCCTGTGTAGTAATTTCCTGTCCCCCAGCTTCCTTACAGCTTCTTATTTTGAGACTGTTCAAATACATTTAATTGTGGCACTGAAACCTTACTTACTATAACCCAGTTTCCTGTTTGTAAGTATCACCAGTTCTCTGACAAACTTAATTTGGGGGGGAAAGCAGAATAAAATTACAGGCATGCTTGTATTTGTATATTCCCCCCACATACAACTCCCAAGATAGTTATGTAAAGCTGTTAAGCACCCCAGTGGTTATAACAAGATTATCTTGCTTTTTAAACAGGTGTTGGAAAGATGGAGAAGACTTTGAAAAGAGTTCATCCAGTTTCTGATCCAGAAGCAACCTATTTTCTACAGGTGTCATGGGAAAAGGATTTAGGCACTGGCTTTGGTTTACTTCTTAGTGATTGTCAGTGTGCCTGGACTGGGACAGGTAATGGAAAGAAAAATACATTAATTTAATTATTACTGCTCTTAACTGCTAGTTTAAAACACTTTTTAAACTGTGACCTACAACCTGTATGGAAATTTCATTGGCGTTTTGTCCCCAGTGATGGAAGAGGTGGGGTTCATGATCTTATGGGATGTGGCCAGAGAACTTTGAAATCTGGAGGGATTGTGTGTCAAAGCTAAAACTACTCTGTTCAGCACATGGGTATGCAATGTTTTGTTGTTTCTCAAGAATCTATAATTTCTTGGAGTGATGCTGAAGGAACACTTCTCTGCCTTCTCCAGATTCTTGAACAAATGTGTACGCAAGTTCCAATCGCAAATTGGAGTCCATAATAAAGCCTTTAATTGCAGATTTTTTTTTTTTAATGTTTTCATTAAATTGTAATAGCGAAAGGTAGCTGTATTTCGTACTGAAGCGAATTTTTGGGAAGGAAAAGGGACAATAAATTATCAGCAGGAAAAGCTTAGCCTGGGGGATTTTTTTTTGCTCTTCAAAATCTCAGTAAGGGGATGGATCTTTGCATATGTGCACGCTTCTCTCATTCATGCCCAGTGATAAAAGGTTAGATTTGTGTGTTCCTTGAGAAATGTCAAATACTTGATCAAAAACCTTGCTCTCAGTAGCAAAAATACTTCAAAGGGAGGAGAGAATGATGTATTTTCAGCAAATTGTAGGCAAAACGCATTTTCTCGACTCTTTGTCTGAATTATAAGGAGTATCTATGTAGTTCCTTTCTTCCTTCCTTCTCCCTGCCCAGTGGATGTTGTTTCTCCTCAGTTCCTACACAAGCCAAGCTTTCATACAGGTCTGAGATTAGATAAATGTAAATTAAAATCAACACCTAAATTAAATCTGCTCTTCCATATTCCTTTTAACATTTCAAACACTCCATTAATCAGGGGTCCCTGCACAAAGCAAATACATGTATTCCAACCCTGATTCTCAGTAGTGAAAGGTTTTTCTTTCTTGGCTTGACAGTAGTAAAGTCAAGTTATTTTGAAAACAACAAAAAGGGCGTTAACACTGACAACTGCTGTTTTTTCTGTTTGAAGGATCTTCTCATTCTCAGGTGACTTCAAAATTTCAAGTTTAGAATTCACAAAGAGATGATTCTTATATTTCCAAGTGTAGACTGTGCCACTATAGACTGTATAGAAAAAACAGGTAGACACAGTTCTCATTTTGTTGAGTTCCTGTATCTGGTAGGGTGGGAGATAATGATTTCCCAAAACAGAGGGGCAGTGGAAGCAGGATGACCTCATTCCATTAAAAAGGAAAGAAAGAAACCCACAGCAGTTCAGCTGTGAGCATTGGGTGCTCATCCAAAGGAAAATTTTTTTCTGTTGTAGGAAGAATCTGATCCCTTTCTAAGAAATTCTTACTGAATTTCTAGTCTCTTGAATAATTTCATTGGAGGTTGATGTTCTTGTGGCTCTTGTTGATGAGGCTTTCCTACTGCACTGATCTGTGTCTTCATTCAACAAAACATTGATTTTGGTCACTTTCTAAAGTTATTACATAATTTTTGAGACTGCTTCCATTTTAAATGTAAAACCTGGAGGGAGGGAAAGCAATGGCCAGAATATTCTTGCTGTGGGAAATCCCTTTTGGGATTCTCATGCTGTGGATTATTTTCCTTGGCAAGACCTACCAGGAAGAGAGTGAGAGTTGCTGATGGAGTTGTCTTTTATGGGTTTTGTATGTTTAATGTGATGATGATGAAATGTGTTAGTAGTCCTGTTTAAGGACAGAGGGAAAACAGTGAATGTTGGAGGGGAGGAGAAATACACAAATATGCAATGTAATCTGGTGTGTTACCTTGGTATTGGGTTAAAGAACTGCATCTGTGAAGATTTATACATATTATATTTCCCTAGTGGTTGATCAGTTCTGCTGGTTTTATATTGTAAAGGAACATGCAGCATTTGCAGGGGGGGGAAAAAAGCCCACAACAAACCCACAGTGGTCTGTTTCGGTATTTTAGTGTCTTTCCTTTTATGACTTTCTTAGTGTTATTAAAAGTTTATATTCTCAGTATTAAAACCACTGTTCCTGACAAGCACTTCCTTTGTAAGTATTTCAAACTTACCTTTTTCCTAGCCTTTTTTGCCTCATACTGCAAGGGATTCCACATTTCACTCTGTACTGTTCTGGGTGAGTTTAGGCAGCTAGAATTGTGGATGAGTAGCAATGAGGAAATAACCCATTTTCAGACAGGGAAAAAGGGGGACAGAACTTCTGAAAAACACAGTATTCCTGCTACATTTCCACAAGTGGAAACAACACACTGGTGTATGTTCAAGGGAAGAATAATCTCCTAATATTTCACAGAATCACAGAATTACAGAATGTCTTGGGTTGGAAAGGACCTTAAAGGTCATCTAGTCAGTGTGTGTCTGTATATACATATAAATATAGATATGTAAAAAATTTTATATATACTTTAAGATATCTATAGTAAACATATATATAAAATATGTATACTATTTAAATATAGTAAATACATATAAATATAGTATTTTATCTCTATATACATGCACATTAATATATGCTTTATATGTAATGTATAATGCCTATACTTGTTCACACACATATGAATATTTATTCCTTGCATGTCTCTTTCTGGTAGTGTCTGAAGCAGACATTTCTAGGGAGGCTGCTGACATAGAAATGGACAGAGAAAAATATGTGGAAGAGCTGAGGAAGGCACTGGTAGCTGGAGAAGAGTCAGCTGGCAAATACAACTTTGTGATTTCAAGAGATGAGCAGAATAAGGCCTGTCACTTCTCTTACGAAAAAAACCTGAAAGATGGCTCTGTAAGTAGATAAATGTTTAAATTTAACTGTTAAATGATGAGAATGAAATGCATTTCTGTATTTTATTATGGTTCTTTAAAATCAGACAGACATGTGATACTCATTCCAGATATTTGAATGAGTGTTGTGAGCTCTTGCATGGCCAGGCTGGAAAGAAAGTGGGTAGTTTGGGATGGATTTTTACAAAATTACAAATTGTAATTTTTACAAATTTGTAATTACAAATTGTAGCCTCCTCTGCCCTTCTGTTTTCCTTGTTTCTTCATCCTCTCTCTGTACTACTCACCTAAATTAGAAAAAAAGAAAATTCAGGCAAGATTATCTTCAAATGCTAAAACATAGTGTTAAAATTAACTTTTCTTCTTTAGATATTTTGTAAGCTAAGGCTGAAATTGTTGCATTAAACTACAGATGGAAAAGTGGTTCCATGCTGCTTGCTTGGCTGCAAAGGGAAGGACCCTCTTAAAAAATGAAAGAAACCAGTATAATCTGTATCTATAGACACTTCTGGATATTTCAGGTTGTGCTTTGCTGTCTTAAAACTTTTCTGAGGAAGAAGCTAACTTTTAAGGTGAATATCCCTGTTTGTACTTTTTTTTTTTCCTAATTCTTTTACATGCATTTTTCCCTGTGCAGTGTAGGAAATTTCAGCCCAGTTTGTCTCTTGAGGAGCCAAAGTTAGGGCATGTAAGTCTACCAGTCTGTATTATAAGTATTTTTGTGAATTTACCTAAGGCCAAATTGACCCTAAACCTTGTGAGCTGTTTGATTGTTCACAAAGATACTGCAAGTTTAGGACCAAACTGTACTCAGAAATTGAGAGCAGTAAGGTTAAGAATCCTTTTTTTTGTTTCTGCTCTGTGTCACTCTTGTTCTAAATACAGGCCAGATTAAATACATGCTGTATTTTTATTAAGTGAAAACATCCTTGTGTTTGTGGGGTCACCTAATACATGTTTCCATTAATTAGGGCTTATGAGAAATTTAATTTGTATGAAAACAACTTCATGTCAATTTGGGAAAATAATAATCTGACCAAAGAAAGCGAAAATACAAAAAACCTTGATTCCTATGTGTGCCTTAAACTTTGGGTGCTGAAAGAATGTTTTTAGATAAGATAGTATTTCTTGGGTGAAAATGCACCTTTTTTTCTTTCTCCTTCTGTACTAAACTAACGCCTACAAATAAAATTGCCAAAGCAATCATGTAGAATTAAATAATAGAATTAGGTATTAGAAATAGGTTTCAGGTGTGTAATGGAATCTGTTCCAAACATTTTGCAAACCCTCTGTGGAAGTATTTGTGATCTCTCTCTTTCAGCATCACATTACGAAATTAATCTTCCTGGGCTCTGTACATCCAGAGGGCTGATATTCAGCTAAATGTAAATTTAGCACAGGGGAAGACTAGAGAAACTACTCTGCAGCTTAAACGTGACTTAAATTCAGTGTTTAGCTCTTATCAATGTAATAATTAACAGTTTTTAGTAAAAACAGGGCAAAAACTTATGAAATGCATTGTTACACTTTGAGCTATAAAATGCTTATTAATTCATGTAAGTAAAAGTTATTGCAAAATCTTTTCATGCAATTGTCACATGGGTGCCTGAGAGTAAATTTTGTAGTCTTAGAAAATCAATAATATGCCCTGCCTTATTTTTTTTAAATATATGCAAGCTTATGTACACAAATTCGGTTATTTTAATTATTTTTAATTAAAATAGACTTGCCTAGAACATGATGCTGATCAACAATAGTCACCTGTGCCCAGTAATTTCCAGAGCTGAGCTCTGCCATAGTTCTCCATCCCACGTGGGACTAGGGACTGGCAAATATCTGAGCTAGATACTGATTTATTGTTTTCATGGCTGTACCAAACCGCTATATTTGAAATAAATTTTACCTTCTTTGCAGCATCTTGCTAAAGCTCTGCTCCCATGAAGTATAATTATGTGCCAAAACTGTGTTGGGTGGTCTCTAGGAGTGCAAATAAAAATAGTGGGGTGATGTTAAGCGAAGGAAAACATAGGCTTATTAATGGGAAATGCTTTCTGATATGGAAATTTGTTTTACTGCCCAGGTGTTTTCTGGAGGAAGAGGTGGCAGCCCTATTGTGCCCTTTGCTTTGAAAGGGACTGGAATGAAAAATGCATTGTAATTGTCTGCATTGCCAGTGTTGTACATTTGGTGACTTAACAAAGGGTTTGATTCACCTGTTGTTCAGTTAATGAACAAAGAGGTTCCTGCCATGAACTGTGACAGGATGTGCTTGCACCTCCTCCTGCACTGCTCTGATGGAATGAAACCAAACCTGTATCTTCATATAATTTAAAAAGTGTTTATAGTCCTCAGTATTGAATAATAATGATGTGTATGTAAGGGTTATGTAATGGACGAGTGCTGATGGTTTGGGTTTTGAATGGATGGAAAACTCCCCCAAGTCATGAAGAATTCCTGTCTGATTTAGAGGGAGCACGGTGTTAACATGTTTGTTTTGTAGTGCCCTGGTTGCCTATAATGCCTAGAAGTAACAGAATAAGAAAAATAACCTAACTTAAGGAATGTTCGTAAGAGTTTTAGTACTTATTTATCTGCAGCTGTTGGTCGGGAGAGATAAGGATGTCTGAGCTTTAGAAACGCTGGTTCTGCTGTGCCTCAGGATGTGTAGCTGAGCCTAAGAAGTTGTGCTTTTGAAAATCCCCACGCGTTTGGCGAAAATCCCCACGGGTTCGGTGAAAATCCTGATGTGTTTTTGTGAGAATTCCGACGCGTTTGGTGAAAATCCTGGCGCGTTTGTGATTTACCTCCCTCAGGACAGGTGTCTCTGCCTTCGGGAGCCGCGTCTGGGGTGCCTGGGGTGTGGGGAAGGACCCTGGAATAACAATGTCTGCAGAGCACAGTGGGAATTGTGTGCGGATCCAGCTGCAGCCCCGGCCGGGCCACACACACGGAGACCCCGGCGAGGGGCCGGGGAGGCTGGTCCAGCTCAACTGCTGCCACCTAAACAAACACCAGCCACAGAGGCAGTGATTTAGTGCTTGATCTAAGTAGGTGACCACTGGGAAGTAAATCTTTCCAAGTGCTTCAGCGAGTCACTCCACATATAATAAATAATGGAAATCCGGCAAGCTCTTTCTTTTTCTTTTTCTCCTTTTTTTTTTTTTTTTTCCAGGGCTGGCAATTAAATAGACTAAATAGCCTTTGATAAACAATTATTTAAGTGCTAGCAGTCTCTTTTTTTACGGTAATGTGACAGGCTCTGGGGTTTTTTTCCTTGCCTTTTGCTTAAGTTTGTAAACAGGGAGGGTAAGAGCTTAACAAATTCCACCTTAGATGCAGCACTGTTGCTAATTAGGATGATGGAAGAGATGCTGTTATTTGTCTCCCCCATTTCCTGTGGCTGCTTTTTCCTGGTCGGGCCTGTGAGTTCATTATAAGTTTACTAAAAGTTGAAAAATAAAGCTGGAGGAGCTTGTGCTAACCAAAACTTTTCACAGCATGCTAAACGAGAGAAATGTAATTGGTAGATCTCTTTGTGCTGTCCAAACTATCTTGGTTCAAGGTCTGAATAGCTCAGTTACTTTGCTCCAAACTACTGAGGACGTGTTGTTTGGTTAGCAAAGGTCACTGAGAGTTCAGCTTGTTTCCCAGGCAATTCCACCACCTGAGGAGAGAGGAAGATGAAATGATTAATCCTCAGGTCAGTGTGAAAGTAATGACACTTATATCACTTAATGTCTATATACTGCAGGACCTGAGAGTGGACATTTGGATGGGTTTCTTGGAAGCCCATTTTAGAAATAACTGGCTTATGATGTGCCTTATGTAATGGAAACATTAAGTGTTATCTTGTAAGTAATCCCAGAATTCTGAGTGCCACATGATTTTCTCACCTTGGCTGTGCCTTCAGGTATTTCAGGTACACTGGAAATGCAGTGCATCCCTTCTGTAGCCTTGAGGTAAGAAAAAACATTTCTGAAATAATGATTCCCTACCATATTAGTAGGTGTACAATACACCTACAAGGTGTAGGTGTACAAGGTGTGACAGAAGTCCTGGTGAAGTAATTAAGCTCTGCTATTTTCCTTGCTTAGCTATTAGATTATGTATTTGATTGCTGCTTCTGATAAGCAGTAGTTTGGAGAAATTAATTTAAAATACTGGTAATTTATGCCTTTAAAACTGATATTGTTGAAAAAGGACACTGTGATTAATAAATTCTCTTAATTTTTTCTCAACCTGTTAGGATATGAGTATTTCACTGGACCTATCCAGTTGGACAAAAATGGTAGTGTAAGTGCTTTAAGGCCTACTGTAAATTACACTATAAAGGGCATATTCTTATTTCTTGAGTACAATGAGAGTCTAAATGTATTTCAAGTATATGTAACATGTTCATAAAATAACAGATTTGGATTTGTGCAAGCCAAATTATCAGATATCCTTTCTCCTTCTTGGTGTTATTGTGTTGCCTCCCCTCCCTCCTCTTGATTCTTTCAGATTTTTCCTTTTTGGAATACCTGCTGTGCATTTCAAATCCCTGTGTAGACATCAAGGCTTGCTTTCATTTGCAAACAGAGTACAAATGCTTTCCTTTTAGGAGGAAGAAATCTTTAAATCATGGCATATTGGCAAGCTTTAATTTCCCAAACACAAATTACAGAGGACAGTAGGTGCTCTGGAAAAGAGATTACTGTGTGTGAGCTCTAAACCTTCACTGCAAGACCCAATTCCTGTATTTTCTGTGAGGATGAACAGCAGCCAGAGCCTGAAAACCAATGGGAATCTCACCAGTGGTTTCTCACAGCTCCAGAGGAAGCATTCATCTTTCTACCTGCACAGGCACAGGAGACCTCTCTACCTCATGTTAACTCTTAGGTTCACTAAAATTTCACCTTTTCCAGTATAAAATATTGAGTGGATACGTTTGAACCCTCAGAGCAACTTGAACACCTCTATTACTTCTGCTGCAGTTACAGAAAACGTCTTGCAATGTAAGAAAAGAGCAAATTCAGGATGTCCTGCATTTTTTAAAAAAGTGACAAATATGGAAATATCGCAGGGTGATGGGATGAAGAAATAAGGGAGCTGCAGAATGTGCAGTGAGGAAAATGTTAGACTTTCTGTTGATTTCTTCCCTTAAGCTGCCATTACTTAAAATACACACACCTTTGGTTTTCCACTGTGGAGTCACTCTGTATTAGTAGTCCACACATAAAAATGGAATTTTCTTTGAACAGTGAGGACAAGTCCCTAATTTCTGTGCCCAGTGAGCAGAGCAAGATCAGCTCTTTTTCTGGTGGAACACCACCACCATAAGTTTGCAGGTTCCCTAAAAACCCTGCGAGGTGCTGGGCCTGCCCCATAGGATTTGACAGAGTGCTAATTACTGCCTGTTACATGTCAGTATCGGTGGAATGAGTTTTTTATCACAACGATAAAACCTAAGGGTTTTTAAACCTTTGACTTTTAAAATTTGAAGCGAAATTGCGCATGTATTTGGAACTGCTGAGTAAAATATTCAATTAGAATTGTTTCAAAGTATTTTAGTCTCACTGGAAAATGTGGTTCTCTTGCAAAAATGAGTTTCCCAGAAAGGCAGGTACAGCACACAGTAACCTACAGTTTCAAGAGTAGGTTTCTGGGTAGTATCATTCCAGGAAAAAGCTCTTCCACAGAAGATTATTTATTTCATTGTCTTTTCTTTTGTTCCTCTCAGGTACCTGTAATGCAAATAATGCCTGACATTTCATTTAAAAGTAGATGTCAACTGCTTTGTTGGGTACAAAGTGTAACTTTATTATTTTATTTTTGGAACCCAAATCCTAGTCTTCCTGCATGTGTTTTTCTCAGACAAGTCGTAAGCTTTGGGATTTTTCAAGAGTTTTAGGTACTTTTTTTGTTCCATTCATAAAAGCACGTTGTCTTTTCAGTGTGTGAATAATACATGTAGGTTATTAGCTTAACACAGATTTGTAACAGAACATTGTCAATACTCTTAGGGGCTGCAGAGGTGTCAAAAACTGGAATTTGTAAGCAGTCAGGTTTTTTTAATACTAGTTCTTTGCTCATTTAATTGTTGGCTGTGCATCTTACAAAACAATGGGAGATTTGTTTCCATTAATTCACACTGAACTTGTTGCCTTGCAGTTGTGTTTTGTACCTGTTCAATTCCAGCTGGAATGAGAAGTTGTTGTTCTATATAGATAGTCTGTCCTAGGAACACCAGGAATGAATTTTGCTGTTTAGTTGGAATAAATCTGATTCTACTCTTTCAGTCTATCCTGAGTCCATAGTCATCTCCTCTCAGCTGAATCACTGTCAGAAAAAACATAAAAAAGAAAAGGATTTCTCTAATGTAGCTTTTAGACACTAACTTGAGCTACTGATTAGCAAGTTCTGGTTTAGGTGAGAGGTCTAAGCCTGAGGTGATGTGGGGAAGATGCACAGTTCAAGAAAAAATGTGATCTTGTCTAGCCTTTACGAGCACTGTTTTATTTGCAATTTTGGTGAGGTTTTTTTCGCTACTAATTGAAAACAGAAAAATTTACTGTCATCTTTTGCTTCCCTGGTCTCACAAGGAGTTAAAATTGTAGTGCTGTGACCTGCTGTGATTTTCTAAATCAGCCATTCACCACGGCAATTTTGTTTTTGCCAGTGTTACTGGCTTGGTGTACTGAAACACATTGAGCAATGCAGTTTTCATCTCATTAGGAACTAGTGAGACATTGCCTAGGACATGGGTCGAAACTGAGGAATTATTATAAGAATTGCATTAATATCTATAGTATTTATTTTGGTTTTATATGCACTGATTTGTATGCAAGAAAACTGTTACATTTCTGAGACCGCCTGAAGGTTTTGTTAGCTGTGATGAGGGGCAAACCCCCATGTTTTCCTTGGCTGTAAATAACTAAATAGGAGTTGTCTCTTGTTCAAGAGATCAGAGAAATAATCAGCCTGCTCTTATGTGGGTGTGCTAGCTTGAAAAGCCTGTAAACTACATAACTAAGATGTTTTGTTCCCAAAAAATACCAAAAAGGTAAATCACTAAAGATGTTTGGGAAAGGGATTTTAATAGGGCCCTTATGGGGACGTGGTAACAGAAGTGCTGTGCTAACCAGTGGAAGGGGGACTGTTATCTGTATTAGTTACCTGACATAATTACAGTTTAGCAGTTCTTTTTTCTGGGGATAAAACCAGCATGACTGCAAAAAGGACGTTCTTTCTCTGGAAAAGGACGTGCAGGTACAAGTCCTTTAATATTTCTTTTCTGAATGTGGTCCTCAAGAACTGTTTTTTCGTCAGTTTTTCTGAACCAGCTGCTTTCTTTGTTGAATGCCAATGTAGAGTTACACAGTATTTACCACAGGATAAGACTGGCCTTACCCACTATCGCTGGGGGTCTTGATTTGTGGGAAACAATCAGGGTAGATAGAATGTGGAGAGAGTAAGAGTAGTATTGTTTTGGATCAGGGTCTAGTAAAAACTGGGCACTCCCCCACCGAAAAACTCAAACCCAAGATGAAAGACACTAGATTCTTAACTAATTTTGGGTTTAACTTCTGGGGGACAGGCTAATACCTAAATCTGAGGAGCGTGACATCTATTTACACACCTTTATCACCAACTTTTTAAGCCTGGGAGTGGGGAGCAGCTGCCCTTGCCCCTGGTGGCCAAGCTTGTGTGTTTTATCTCAAGTTTGTCAGGCAGGGCTCGCAGAACACGAGCGCAGCGGTTCCTCCTGGGGCTCTGCCAGGGCTGCATGTGCTCATCCAGCATTGTTTAGGCACTGCAGCATGTTTATGCCATCTGCAGATGCATGTGCTCCCCTTCCTGAGCAGTGCTCTTTAATCAACACCACTATTGTGGAGAGGCTAGCAGGAGCAGTATACATAATCAGCAGGATGCCAAAATTAGAGTTACACGTGCGCTCCCCACCACGTCAGCTCGGGGTAACAAGCTTCCAGAGGGTGCCACTTCTCTGGAATTAGTACCTTTATCCATAATCTCTCGTGCTTCTGTGTGTATTATTCAGAGTCCTAGTTGTTTAAAGAGCTTCATGGTAATAATAACAAATCAAGAGTCGCTGTGGAGAATTGTTAAGCCTATAGGAATTGCCTGGTATCTTTTATTTGTTAGGAGACTCCATATTCCAGGTCTGTCTAAACAGAAATATCCACTAAACCATTTCACATCTGTTGTGCTCCTTTCTTTGTATTACAAAAGCGTGAGCTTTTTGTTCCACATGTTTTTCTGAACAATTTCTTCATTAAAGCTCCCCTAACTTTTTGCTGGTTCTTTTTGTTGGGTACTAGAAGAGGTCTTAGAGAATGCAAATGTGTTTGAGATGTTGTTCAATTCCCGTGGTAAGAGCCAGGAGGTGAAGTGTGCCAGGCAGTGTTCTGAGAATGTGTGTGTTCAGAGATGGTAGTCATGATATTCGAATGATTTACATATATATCATATGTGTATAATGAGATATAGTCATAAATATACACTCAATTTTATCTCTTCCATTTCTTGCAGAATAAAAGAATAATTAGTGCTGGTGGGGACCTTAAAGCCAACTTCTGTTGACTTCTTGTAAATTTTTAATGGCAATTATTGAAGGTGTTTTGCTTTAACAGTAAGTTGTCTTCTATTGACAGCTTAATGTTTTATTGTGGGTTTGCTTGTGGTTTCTTCTTCCTATGAAATTCAGTAGTGTGGTAGGAGGAAATTTTCCTTGTCTCTTTTCTGACAGAGCTGTAGTGCTTGATAAAGCTGAGCTAGTTAATCCCAGTATCCCTAGGGCTGGTGAGACAACCACCCTGGCCCTTTCTCCCTTTTCAAACCAATTTTTTTCTTAGAAAATATTTTTATATCTTAAATTTAATCTTTAAATTGCCTTTTCTTTTTTTAATTGAAATTTTAAGGCTTTAAGCTAGATTTGGACAAAATCTATCTGTCTAAACTCAGAGTTTATCATACTGCTCTTTCAGGGGTGTTAGAGTTTCCTTGTCAAAAAAGAGAAGCTTAAAACTGAGTCAGTGACTTGTCTGTCTGTCACAGGTTAAAATTTCATTACACCATCATTTTGTAGTGGAGGCTCTCGGTGTGATAGCACAGCAAATTCAGATGTCAACAAAATTCTGCTACTGCTTTTTGTTAAATTTACCACATCATACTTGGTTTTGATTTGTCAAAACTGGGTGTAGTCAAATGTTTGTCAGTTATCTGCCAGTCTCAGGTTTTAGTCAATTAATTTTTAGTTCTCTGTTGCTTTTACCTGAAGAAATTCTTGTATTTCATGGTGTGTGAGTGACTCTGCAGGTTGTGCTCAGTGACAGTTACAAAACTGGGTATTTTATGTACTTCAGCATGGAAAATGATGTCATTCAACAAATGGCAGCTCCTTTAATTAAAAAAGAAATTAAAGAAAGTCCCTAGATGTCAGGTCACATGCTTTAGGAAAATAACATTGATTCCATGACACAGGAGTGTTTTCCTTTCAGCTGCAACTTTAAACCTGATCCAGACCATGACATTGGAAAGAAATATATCTCTGTATGGTAAAAGAAATGTAGTCATATTTGTTGAAAAAATTCATGTGGTTTTCTCCATAAAGCTGTTAATGCTTCTAGTAGTCTGGTGGGTGACATAAACCCTCTGTGCCTTATTGTTTTAGTGCCTTTGAAGAGAAAATGGCAATCAAGGGAAAGTGGTCTTTATCATAGGCACTCTTTTTAAAAACAGAGATGAAATGTTACAATTTACTGGAATATGATGGCAACCTCAGGTTTTCCAGGCTATACTGAGCTCTCTGTAGCCTTAGATCAGGGGGGTATGCATTGATTTGAGAAGAAAATCTGTATTTTGCTCTAAGGCTAATGCACCAGCTAAGGAAAAAAATATTCTGGTTTTTGAACATTGGGATATGCTGTGGGAAATGCAGGGGAAATTGTGGAAAAACATTTTTTTTCCCATTTCTTAGATTTCAGAAAAGTAAATTTATAGTATAGAGGTAATATTTATGTGGTGTCAGTGTGATGGATGCTTGAATCCATCATGAGTGTTGTGTAATTACAGTTTTCTGAGTACTGTATGACAAGATGGAGACTGTATTTGTTCTTAAAGCTTTTGGGTGCTCTCAAAAACAGCCTATTGCTGACAAATAGCAGAGATTGGCTGCTGCTAACACCCAAGCTACAGACTTTGGTAGTTTAGGAACTAACCCTGTGCCTTACATTAACACAGCTTGGATTGCACAGTGACCTTATTAGCTGGAATGTTCTGGTATTTCCACAGAAACCCCACTGGAAACTTACAACAAGTTTTGAAAAAGTACATTTAACCTGTTAATTGTCTTAGGTGGCCTTTTTTGAAGGAACATGCCTTTTGAGAAGTGGGCGTGCATTTTTACTTTAGAAAAAGAATATGCCAATAAAACCTGAAGTTGTAGCTAAGACACATTTGAGCCCCACAGGGTTGGTTTGTTTGTTTGTTTGTTTGTTTGTTTTTCTCCAGTAATAAAGGATTTCCCAAGTGATGTCTGAAAGGACTCTTGGTCTGCCCTGAAGTTGGGCATTTAAGTTGGGAGCTCATCCTGTTACAGGTCCCAGCTGCTCTCCTCAGTGAAGAAGAGTGAGTATTCATAGCCATGGGCTAAGGAGGGTTGTTTGAGAGATAGGATCTGGTTTCCTTCAGTGATTGTTTTCCAAGGATTATCTTCTAGTTGCAGTAGATGCCCAGCTGTTTTGCCGGTCCTAAATTTTCCATTCTTTATCAACTTGACACCTATGGAAGATAGGCAAGATATTGAGTTTCCATCAGGTCTTTCCCATGGGCATGGAAGCTAATTTTAAAACATTCTAGAGATAAACCCTTCAAATGATTGTTTCAGAGCATTTTAGGTCATGGGATTCTTTCATTTTACTGTGTGCACTGTTGTAATTGGTGGAGATGGCAGCAGTTGCAGGCAATGGATGGTTTTATAGTAGTGCTGTTGTAGGTATTTCAGTTTGGACACTTCTGTCCAAATAAAATATCTTTTCTCTGGAAGTCCCACTGGGATTAACACTATGAGAATGTTTGGTTTTTTCCTGAAATCAGTTTTTCATAGTCCTCTCCATGTGGTGACTTTAAAAGCTGATCTATCTGCCTGTTGGCCTTCTCATACTTCAGGAGTTTTTGTGTACATATTCTCTGAGGAATTTCAGCCTGTTTTTTTTGTTGTTTTACCTTTTCCAAGTGTTGCACAAGGAAGTTCACACCGATGAGAGACATTGATGTGCAGTACTTAAGTCAGCAGTAGAACAGATAGCCAAGAAAAAGAACCTGGAACTTTTAACTTACTTGTCAAACACAATTACCAGTGAGTTTGGATTTCAAAAATACTATTTATTGTTCAGTCCATTAGCTGGATCCTGTTGGAGCAAACAATCAAACACAGCTGAAGCAGCAGCTTTTCATTCTGAAGCTTCTAAATTTTGATCATTTCAGCTATGTGGCGATCTTGTAAGTTGAAAATTATTTCTCAGTGCAACTCAGAATTTTCATTTGTTGAAAGGGGAAGTGTGAGATGTCAAGGGAGTTCAGTTCTCATATTTGTGCTAAGCCTTAAAAACTGGCTACTAGGTCAGCCAATTTATGTCTCAATAGCTTTGGACTTGTACAGCAGTCATTCTTTACTGTGCCTTCACAGTGACTCAGCCCAGGCAGGTTTCCATCCCCTTTTTCCACCCCTCTCCCCTGGATTAGTCATATGCAATTTAGGAGTATTAGAGAAGCGTTTCTGGGCTCTCTCTGCAGATAGTTCTGATTGTCAGAAGACAAAAGGACTTAATTCGCGGATAGCTCGTGACTTGGAGACTTCATTCTGAACAGAAGTGAGAGCCTGTTCCTTTCCTTTAAAAAAAAAAGTCGCTGTGATAAAATCAGTGTCTGGATTTGTAAAGAAAAACATAATTACATTTTACACTAAATTCTGTTAGCACAAAAAATCAGCTAAAAAAATATCCCAAAACTGATTCTGTCTCTCACGGTCTGTTTATAACATTGATCTTTTTCACACTGTTTTCACTTTACTTTTCTGTCATCTTGCCTTTTTGAGTCCCTTCCCTGAAGCTTATTGCTGAGCACAGCTATAAAATTATCAAGCTGAAGATTAAAACTTCTAAAGCACCGAGTTTGGTGCGTGTTACACCTTGGAACTGCACAAGTACATTACAAGCAAAGAATTTCCATGGCTCCCCTTCAGCATCACGGTCTCAGCTGCTCATATGGCATCCATCTGTGGTCCTTTGGCAGCAGCCAGGCCTGCTGCATGGGGGTTTTTGGAGTTCAGAGCTAACCTCATATCTGTCTTCCCATCACTCTGGAAGTTATGAAAATTCTTTGTGGCTGCACCGAAGTGAGGTATTAAAATATTACAGAAATGTGAGATGGAATTAATAATGCTGCGAGGTAATAATGGGAATGTAGGTTTGGGGTTTGGTTCTTGGTTTTTTGTTTGGTTTTTTTTTTTAATAGCAAAGCCAATATCTTTGATTTTGTTTCTTTAGCTGTGTGTTCTCTGTGTGCAGATTATTGTGGATTTCCTATACACAGATATAAAGGTGATTGATTCTTGTTTGATTAATTTGCTTTATGCTGCCTTGCCTTTAGAAAAGGTAATAAAGACCATACAGATGGTTGAATCAAGTACATAGATCTATATCAACAAGATTTAAAACATTTAAAGGATCAAAAGTCTCACTGTTTCTTGCTTAAGAAAACACATTTAAATGAGGCTTTTCCTGCTTAAGTGGGAGTGTAAAAGTACAAAAGACTAGATTGAAAAAAGTGAATTTACAAGAGATAATCAGAATAATATAATGCAAAAAACCTGCAACTGATATAATTATGAGAAGAAATGCTTTTTTTTTTTGACAAAAAATCTGTGAATTGTGCTAGGCTTATATTCTTGTTAGGCTTATTGGGTTTCTGAATAATGCTGAAAGAAGTTGCCATCGCATCAGAGCAGACCAAGATGTTCCATTAGTATTTCTCCTCTGAATCTGAGAAGCAAAAATATTTGTGTGTCACAAAGACCATCCATTAGTTACTAGGGAAGATATTACATAGATGAAAACATTTAAATTACCATTCTCCTCAAATAAATGGTGTCCAAGAGAGCAAAAAGAATTGGCTGAACTGATTTCTGGCTTGCTCAAATCTGGTTTTAATGCTAAATCCATGGGAAGTTATGGAAGACTTGAAAATGTGCTACTGTTCTGTCAGCATGCAGTGGGTATCCTATCCCACTTGTTGGTGTTGAAATCTGAAGCTGCCTGTGCTGTAGTCAGTCTGGAATTAAACTAATAGGCAAGTCTGCTAAAATACTAAAGGGATTACAGAATGAAAATGTAATTCTGGCTGGTAAATTTCCTTTACAAAAAAAATCCCTCTGCAGTACAGGATCAAGGTTTACATCCCTATAGTTGCTCATGTCCAAAGAAGAGAATGTCAAGATCACTTAGACTGACCTGAAATGGGATAAAAAAAAAAGATTGTTAAGGAAATCTGTGGATGAAGAATATCACAGCACATTTTTTTTTTTGAGGTAGCGTTGCAGAGGTTTCTACATTCTACACAAAAGCTGGATTTAATTATTTCTATAGAAATGTCTGAGGATTTGAGACTCGGTGAAATAAGTAATGGCTGTGGTTCTTACATTTGTACTGTTGTTCAAGCCTAAAATATATGTGGTTTATGTTTCATGTCTACTGTAGATAAAAAGTCTCCATGAAATCTGAGGCCATCCCTGCAGGTTGTGTCCTTGAGGTATCCATGCTGTGTTTTCATGTGTTCAGAGAATAAAACATCAGTGAATTCCCACATTAGGTTTTTATATCTTGTATTACTCTTTGTCTTTATCCTTGCATTGCTTTGAAATGAGAATCCTCCATGCAAGTTCTGCATTTCATTCCCTCTTTTTGGTGAATTAGGTAAGGCAGAATAAAATCCAAGAATGAAAGTTGTATCAGAAATCAAAGATTTTCAAAAGTGCCGAGGCAGTGGCGTGGCTCTTGACTCTTGTATCTGTTTTTAGGCTTATCATCTGCAGAGTGAAGAAATGTGGTATCACTTGGAGATGGAGAGGGGAAAAAAAAGTGTCTGAGTGCATTTTCCAAGTGGTGGAAATGGTTGTCATGAGGAAACCGGACAGATTTTGATTTTTATAATAAAATTGAGTTGAAAGATATGATCTCTTCAAACCAAAACTTGTGAGCAACTTTAGAGCCTTAGAATTTAGCAGAAAGAGTTGTTCAAAACTGGAGAGATATTTTGAAGTTTCTTTAGAGGAACCCTCTTAAAAGGGTTTGAGGGGAGTTTGGGCTTGTTACTTTTGCCAGCAGTTTTCCATATTGGAGGGATTTGAGCAAAGGTCAAAACTTAGGCACTGGAAGTGAAGTGAGTATGTTTAACATCTTGGTGCTTGAATTTAGTGGATGCTTTTTGAGACTGGGAAAAGCAAATTACTGTTTTCTCCCTGTAAACTCTTGGTGGTGGCAGTTCTCTAAATGAATAAGAGTAGTTGTGGGGTTGTAAAACTGTGTGGAACATTGTTTTTTTGTGATGTGGTTTATGCCTGTGTGGAGGCTGGAGATGGAAGTGAGAAAAGGGGGACACAAAGCAGGAAACCTCTGGGTGAGATACATACATTTGGTGAGATAAACAGACATGGGGTCATCAGCCTCCCTTGGGGGGAGATGGGGAGAAGGACTGGGTTAAGCTGGGCAGAACGTGTCTTCATTAAGGCAGAACAGCTGTAGCTTGACATTTTGGTGCTCTAAAACTGGGACTGGCCAAAGTTCATTTTGGATCCTTTCGGGTTTTGTGCATTCGGAGTCCTGCGTCTCCTTTGGCCCGAGACCATCAGTGCACATACAGTACAAAGCTGAGAAAATAGTGCCTTGAACAAATGTGCTCTCCATGTCATGTTCAAAACAAACAGGCAGTGTATTGCTGTGGCAACCAGACAATAAACAAGTGAAAAAAAGGACAATCTCCCTTAAATTCAGAGTGTGCGAGCAGTTAGTTCATTTAACAAGATTATCTTCTGTAGCGTGTAGCAACACTGAGTATCTGTATAACATGTCTGGTATTTCACAGCCTGCTTTTTATCCCTACAAGTTTATATTTTAATAAAGCTAAGAAATAATGTGTGAATGTTTAGGATGATTGCATAATTAAAAAAAAAAAAAACAAAGAAAAAAAACCCCACAGCACAAGGTTGACTCTTATGGTCTTAGAAACCGAACAGAGAATGGTGTCTTGTTGCATTTTTGTTAATTTTCTTTCCCTCCAGACATCACTCCAGGCTCACAAACAAGCAAACAAAAGGAGTTAAGCTCAGTCTTTAGTCCCTGCCTGTATACCTTAGCAGTGGATTCTGGAGCTGCTGTGAAGCCTGAGCTGGCAGGCGGGGAGGCAGCGCCGGTCCAGGACAGGGTGGTTCCTGCTGGTTACTCACCCACTGGACAATATGCTGGAAAAGCTTGCAGCACGGCTCCTTTCACCAAGTTCCTGAGTTATGAAGGGCTCCTGTTCAGCCCTGGTTGCAGGCCATCACTTTTATTGTGTCTCATTTGTTTTTGGAAGCATCTTTCAGAACTCGCGTTGGTGGGTTGCAGTTACTGTAGTGGTCAGATGCAGACTGCTCTGGAAATACTCTGTGCCAATCTTTAAAATAATTTCCTCAGTATTTTTAAGTCTTCTAGCAAATCTTCAGGCAGCTGAGACTGATCCATCTCCTCTTCTGAATCTGAAAAGCAAAAATATTTGTATCACGAAGACAATCCATTAGTTACTAAGGAAGATATTACATATACGAGCACACTTAAGTTTGTAACTTGTTGAATTTTATCATGGAATCAAGACTATTAGATCAATATCATTCCAGGATAATATTGTTGGCACCTTATTTTATAAAGTAAAAATTATGTTCATTTCTCAAAAAGAGAAGTGAACATGTGTGTTCACTTCTCTTTTTGTTCCTTCAAAAAAGGCTGCATAAGTTGATGAAGAGGTTAAATACAACTTTTTAAAACTGGTTACAAATTGGTTAATTCGAGGTTGTTTTCATTAATCTGCATGGGTCTGTTCCTGCTAAACTGAGTAATGAAGAGAACATTGAGTGCTCCTTGGGTTGTATCTGCACCAGCTTTATTTATTTCTGAATAAAAACACGGCTGCACCTGTGACAGCCCTGTGCTGTAGGTGTCAGATGTGGCATTTCCTCAGCATTCCCAGGCACAGGGTGGGATTTTTGGGGCTGTCCTGGTGCAGGGCCAGAACCTGGCCTTGGAAGGGACCCATCAGGATCATGAAACTCAGGATGTTCCATGATCCTAATAAAGTCCCAGATGTGGTAGCCCTCTTGAGCCCCTTGCTGTAAGCATGCAGTTTATTTAGGAGTATTGGTCCACTGAATTAATTAAAAAGTAGTCTCAGCTCCATCCCCAGACTGTTTTGTCTCTCCTGAATTGTATGGCAAGTGCACAATCTTATGACCTGTGGGAAGGCAACTGCTGTAAATGTTAAAAATCTTGACGTAGTTGGTCCAGATTGGAATTGCTTTAAGGCTTTGCCCTCCTGCAGCTGTTTCAGTTGCAGGTTGGCAGTCTGAGTGAATAAAAGTTCCAGTCTTCCCTTGAAAGAAGTTTCTTTCGACTCTGGTATTAAGGCTCATATAAATTTATATTTTATTTCTTTCTTGGCTCGACTGGAGAGCCACAGAGGACTGTGCTCTGAGCCTCAGTGGGGCTGAAATGGAGTGTAACTCCTGAAACCTGACTGCTGCAAATAACAGATCCAGTATAAAGCAATTGCTGGTTCTGAGTCAACAATAGAAGTATTGTGTATTTACATCACTTTTAAAACAGCAACCAAAAAAATCCCCATACACAGGAGCTCCATTTTTGTAAGGAGAAACACCAAAATGGTGGTTGTATGTGGCTTGATAACAGAAATGCACATCCCCTGAGCTCACATCAGGTGTGCTGGTTGAGATTGAAAAGTTGATGGTTTTTTTACAGGTACCTCGAATTTGAGGTTAACAATTGTTTTCCAGCTCAGCCTTGCAAGGAGAGCAATCTCAGTAGCTGCAGGCAAATGGAAAGTGAGATAAAAGTAACAGATGCTTTCTGAATAATTACAAGTCTGGGCTTGCTGAGGCTTCTCCCACAGCCCTACTGGGCAGGAGATAATTCCTGAGAAGAGTGATTCTGCCTCGTCAGGGAGGAGCTGACCCACTAGGAGGGGCAGAAAAAGCTGAGGGGAAGGTCTCAGCTGCATCATAAAAGTTCCACTTTTACAAATCCAGTGATTCACTGGCGCTGCCTGGTGACCTGAGTCACTTCAGCCAGAGCTAGTGAGGGTGGTGACAGGAGCCAGCCCCATAAAAGGCCATTAATTAGCTAATTGCTACTAAAGGGAAAGCTGTTAATAGCTCTCACTTTTCATTCAGCCCTACTAAATGCAGAGAATAATGCAGGCTGAGCAGTAATATTGAGGAAAATTTAATTAATTATTTTTTCTGCCAATGTTATTTACAAATTGGATTAAATCTGTTCACTGCCACCATATTGTGATCGAAAGGCAATTAATGGGCTTAGGATGAGCTTTCTGATGTTGGTAATGGATTATTATTCATGAAAAATAGGTTTCAGGCTGTTCTAAGGACTGAGGGGGTGGTTTAGCTTTACTGGGCTAACACACGATTTTTTGTGGGGAAAGTTGTTCTGGAATTAAATACTACAGAGAAGGAGAAAATTGTGAAAAATAATGCTAATTGTAGGGTTTGCTTCCTTAAGATTATAGTCTACTTCCTATATTTGTTGATCAAATATAATTTTAATTATGTTTCACATTTTTTGCCTGGAGTTTTTGTGTATAATAGTGGCATCTAGACCCTTTAGGTCATGTCTTAAAAGTGACTGGTATGGGAAACATCCATACTAAACAGGAATACACAAGATTTGAAGGTGAAATTGATTTTTTTTATTTTAAAAAAATTAATATTATTTATTTGCAGTTGCCTACCATAGTTGAGTAAGAATTTTAGCTTAGAAGTTTTGGCAGTCCCTACTGTGAACGTTAGGGGAAAAGCTTAAAAATGCACGGTTTAAAAGCTCAAAAATACCAAAAACAATATAGAAAAAAAGGTAAGGGTTAATATATTTCAACCCTATATTATGATTTTGGGACAAATTAAAAATCTTTCTTAGGATTTTTGTTGGATGAGTCATTAGTGATGGAGTCTAACTTGACAAAAGCAAACAATATTTGTTCTCCTAGTGCCATTACTGACCCCTTCCTTGACATTTCTTTCTGAATGACAACGACTTGAAATGCTTAAATGAGAAAGGACAAATCTTAATGACAAATCCTAAAGAAAAGAGGTTGAGGACTTGAGAGTCCAGCCTGTGGAGAATGTGAGTAAAAGCTGGAGAAGTGCTCATTAGCACTGCCAAAGGCAAGAAGAAGTGGATGCTGTTCTGTGTTAATATCCCTTTTCAGCAGAGGCTGAGATTGTCCATTACAAGTTTGTGTTGGTGGAGGAAAATTTGAAGGTGTGTAGATCCTGGGCCATTTGCTCTCAGGAGATACTGGTTCAGGTAACTTTTAAGTTAAATAATCGTGATTGGTATAGCTCTGGAAAGGAAGTGGTGTAAATAACTGATTTGTCATTGAACTGTATACTGAAAAAACTGTTTAGTTTCAGGTTGAAATAGAATTGTTCTTGTGTATTGCCACTTTTTAAATGAAGGTATTAGAAAAGAACAAACAGAAGTTGAGAACAACACTTGTTTTTTAATTAAACTATATTTCTCTGTTAATTTTTCTCAAAAACAGTGAAGTGGCTTCAATTTGAACAATACTTGGAACAAGTAATCTGAGTGAAAAGAACTACTCTCAACTTTGGACACGTTCATCTGTACTGATAGGTGTGAAAATTGATGGGAGGGGAATAGTCTGAGGCAAAAGCAGTTGAGTTTTGAAGGAAAAGAGAAAAACAATGGCATAGTGGAAAGAAAAACAGAAGGCAAACTCCTCATTTTTCTGTCTCAGTTCACAGTGAAAGTGATTTGTATCAAAAAAGGCACAATGAAGCTCACACTTCCAGGAAGGTATTTGAGTTTTCTGATGCTTTGTGAGGCCTAAGAAATGGCTGAAGGATGAGAGTTTTATCTGTTACAAGATAACTAAACGCATTGAAATTGTGCTGAAATTTGTCCTTTTCTGTTTTCTTTTTGCTGAAGAGGCAGCTCAGAATACAAGAGGAAAAGGTTTTGGGATAGGTGCTATGATGCTGAAAATGAAGTATTTCAACAGCCAGACAAAATCCATTTGTAATGCTCTGACACTAATTTCTGCTCAGTCATCTTACCAGTTAACACCCTAATAGCTGAAACAGTGTAAGAAAACACAGTAACAACTGGCACAGTAACAACTGTCTGGTCACAAATTCAAGAAAGCAAAGACCAAACAGTGAAAAGCTAAAATTTCCACAGACTAGTTGTGAACCTGTAGACAGTGGTTCTGCTTTTCAAAGCATTGGCCAATACAGACACTGGAAAATATAAAGAAAAGGTAAAGTGTAGAATATTTTCTAAATTTACATTTTGATTTCTGTTTTCACTCTGTAATCAAATTTCCAGTTCATCTCTATCAAAATTCTCCTCATGCTACTAATTTCCCTGACTTTTCAATAAATATAGGCAGATGCACAGTTTTCCATCTGCTTCTTTATAGTCTTTTTTGTTGGACAATATGCAAGTGAAAAGGGAAAACACTTTATTTTTCTTTGTTCTAAAGAAATTGTCATGTTACACTCAAACAAGAATAGAAATCCTGAGCAGGAGTGGAAAACCACCTTGACACAATTAGACATCACTACTATCTAGTCTTTTGAGTATTGTGTAATTCCTGTTAAAATTCTCTCAAATTCACAAGTTTATTTTTTATTTTCCATTAACAGGAAATCTGAACAAACAGCCCTGTTCATGGAAAAGAAAAATAAAGGAAAAATGTTGGGTTTGCACAGGTAGTTATGCTGTATTTAAAAGGTGCTGGAGGATTACATGAATGATTAAAAAGAGAGCCCAAACGACTCAAGTATTTGCTGATACTTTAACTTGTCTATGAATTGGAGTAGTGCTTGAATTGGAGTAGTGCTTGAATAGTATTCCTTTATTTTCTGTCCATGGTAACCATGACAAATTAACCCAAAACATTCACTGTCACTAGAGAACATAAATCTTTCTTTTCTAACATTTTTGCTGTATGCAATTAAAATAAACAGTTTTATTTCCTGTAAGCCCTTGTGAAATAGCCATTATGAATCAAACATTGAGAGTTTCACTCTCAAGCATGAAAGTCTCTGAACAATGTATATTTTGGTACATATTGAACATTTTCTGTAAGCTCCCATAAATAAATCCAGGAAATGTCAGTCCCTTGAGTACTACCTTCATTAAATCTGGAGCAGCTGTTGTTGAACTTGCACCCAAACATATAATGGAGTCCTTGACATCAAAAACTCTTCCATGGCTGGCATATTATTGTAGGTCTTTGTAAGCATGCATTTGTTCTGAAAGAGGGCTGATTCTATCACAGCTACAAACTCGTTGGTGCTGTGGAAAATGGAACTCTAAACCCATTATGCTCTGGAATATGATTAATGCTAAACAAACCTGCATTAAGTTTTTGTTTGGTCTGTTTTTGTTTGCTTGTTGGGGTGGTTTTTTATTTGTTTGTGGGGTTTTTTGTATGAGTTTTTTTTTTTGTGTGTGTGTATGTGTTTTTGTGTTTTTTAAATTTTTGTTTGTTTTTGGGTTTGTTTGTTTGTTTATTTTTATTTTCCTTTTGTTTGTTTTGGGGTGGAAGGGGTTATTGCCTCAGTATTCTACAAGATGAGAGAGTATTTGAGAACCTTGTTGTGATAATGGAATAGTTATCACATAGTGTTACAAGTTCTAAGAATTATAAGATACCTTTCCTGAAATCACCATTTTGGCATGGCTGAAACTGCTAATGCTAGAGAACTGTAATCCCCTTACATTCTTACAAGTTGAGTAGGGCCAAAATATGTTATGTTTCATCACTCTGGGGGATTAAATTGCTCTGAATTATTAGTATCATTGCTTTTCACTACTTGATTGAATCACTTCGATGNTCCCTGGATCCTTCTCTTCTCAGGAATACCCCAGCTCTCCCAGCCTGGCTCCAGAGCAGAGGAACTCCAACCCTGGAGCAGCTCCATGGCTTCCTCTGGATCTGCTCCAGCAGCTCCATGTTTTCCTTGTGCTGAGCTCTCCAGACCTCCACAATCTGTCCAACATCTGATTTCACCCTGAAGGGTGCGTGGCAGGAGCCCAGTGTGCTCAGAGCAGCCTGAGCTGCTGCTGATTAACCAGAGAGATTCCACCTCTCAGCTCTCCAGGCATCACCATGCCCAAGTGTCCTTTGCAAAATCACTGTCTGAAACAGCATGAGCCCAGTTTAGAATTGCAGGAAGTCTAGAAAGTCTTCCCCTGGACTGAGAAGTGTTTTCTTCTTCACTAAGCTGAAGTTCTCATGCTAGGAGGGATTGTTTCATCTCCTCCAACACTGGGACTTCCCAACTTTTCTGCCAGGAAGTGGCTGCTTTTTGGACAAGTCAGCCATTACAGTTGATTTGTGTTATTGTTTGTTTTACTTACGGCTTATTCAAATGTAATGTTATATTTGTGTTGCTCCCAATTTATCAAGGAGAAAAGTGAGAGGAGTCATCCTGTTTGGATTTTGCTTTACAGTTGCTATTTTTTAACTTGAGAACCAGTGGAAAGGAAAAGGAAGCTCGTGTACAAGACTTATGTTACTGGTTTAGAGAAGAGAGGCAATAATCATGGCGTGATAGAGAATTTATCTCATATTTATAAATAAATCCATCCTTAGCTACAATTAATGAACTGAAGAAGAGGAGCACTAAGTATCCTGACCTCTTGCACAACGGGCTCCTCCCAGTGGGTTTTGAAATACAGTATTTGTTTTCATAGTAGTTAGGATTGCTCCTCGTTTTGACGTGAATTATCTTGCACTTCTGCAGAGAGCTGTCTTTCCTCTTGGGAGGGGTATGACAAAAGTGTTTTGTTCTCCATTGACGAGATCTGCCTCACTATGTGTGGGGGGAAGAGAATAATGTCCCTAAAAACAGTTTTGTAATTGCACAGTTTTAGCTGCAGTCCTATTATTTGTATAGAATGCTACCCTGAATTACTAATCTGTGAAACTTGTACAAAAGTAAGATATCAGTTAATTACTGTTATAGAATACTGCCCTAAATTATTACTCTATGAAATTTGTATGGAGGTAAGATATCAGGTAACTCCTGAGACTTTGTTTAGACAAAAACAGAAGCCTGATTTCCTGGACATGTTGTACTCTGTAATCTCCAGAGCCACAGAGGGTTTATTCAGTTGGTGGTGTGTCTTCTTCTCTGGAAGGGGCTCTCTGAATCTCGTTCAGACATGACACAGCTGGTCATGACCATGATCTTTTGGGGTAAACCACCTCCAGCTTCAGGTTTAAGAAAGAGAAATCACGACTGCTGTGAGCTGTAGCTACTTAATTCTGCACACAGTAGATGAATCTATGCACATGAATGTTGGTTCTTGAGCTATCTGATATACCTCCTATCTCATAAGATTCTGTTCAGATTTAATTAGAAGAGGTGAAATAGATTAATTTGCTGTTCTTTTGTCTCGTTATGATCTTCCAGATATAAGTGCTCAGATATGTGAGATACAACCTTTCTGGTAAGAGTGTGAAAACTTGGAGAGGTAATGTCCATTTTGCACTTTTGTGCAGTTTCTATTAACTTTTTAAAACCTTTTCTCCGTTCCATGTGTTTTGAAAGTAGCTGGTCTGTAGTTCTTGGTGCAGGAATTTTGTATTTTGGGTTTCACTATCTCTGAGGAGCCCCAGATTGCTGGAAGTTGGCATGGGCAGACAATGCAAGAATTACACTTATTTTTGAAGTTAAACTTCTGGATTGTGAAGACCCAAGTATTACCAATTTATTTTTAAAGGCTTAACAGTGGAGGTTCCTTCATCTGCTATGGAAGGCTGTGTATCAGGTAGATTTCAACACATAAAGGTGATGAAATTATTATCAGATCTCTTAACCTTCTTGGCAATTTCATCCCCACGTTCAGTTACCATGGATTCATTTTTGTTTTAATTTCCAGCATATTTGAATTGCTACACTAAAGTAGATAAAAGCAAAATGTAGAGACAATAAACATGCTACTTTTGCAAGTTTCAGTGTGCTCTGACATAATTAATGTTAACAGAAATTGGCATAGCAGTTACTTATTTTCTTTTGTTCCTTGGTACTATTTTCAAGCAACATTTGCTGTAATTACCATCATCACTTTCCAATGGCTCGAAGTAAGGGGAAAGAAATTATTTAGCAGTGTTGAGCATCCTTACATAACTTTTATTTATTTTAGTGATTGTTTAAATGTTAACCAGCCAAAAAAATCCAGTGAGCTCTGAGGTTGGTCTGAGTGGTGTTGGCTACTGGCTACAGGATTCTGGCCTTGCAAAACATGGAATAATACTATTCATTCTGCAAGTCAGGCGCAGGATAAGGATATCTCCCACTTTTTTTTTTTTTTTGATGAGTTCTTATACTTTGGGGTTTTGGCAGCAAAAGAGCTATTCCAGTGTGCTGTGGTTCATCTCTGGCTTGTGTTTGTGTGGGCTGGTGTAGTCACTGACACAATTCTGCTTCCCAGCCTGGGCTGTTTCACACTGCCAGTGTCCCTGCAGTTCAGCTGCGTGGGGCTTGAAAGCCCCACTTCCCCCAGCTTACATCTCAGGATAAATAATCACAACTCAGTGTTTAAACCAGCTGTCCTGGAGCGTGGAATGGCTTCTTTTCAAAAGTCTCCTCGTGTGCTTTTCCGTGTGCTTTGCGTGCAGAAGGTGGGATTTGCTCAAAGGAGCAGTTTCCCTGTTTTTCCCTAAGAAAACCCTCCTGATACTCTAGTGGGATGCAGGCTTAGTGATCAGTTTCGTCGTTTCAGAAATGGTGGTGTGTCTCTTGTGTTTCCTCAGTCAGGGATAGCTTTACATGTTATTTGGGGCCATTTGTTATTTGTTATTTTGCAGGTCTGTGGCTGAACATGCAATGCAGGAGGCTGCTGAGAACCTCAGTGAAGTTATATTTAGCAAAGTGGAGATAACTGCTTGCCTGAGGATAGCTCAGACCATGCAAGTACTTGTTTTACCCTCCTCAAAAAAGAGCCTACATAAACATGTCAGGCCTGTTTAGCTCTGGACATGCCATTATCTCGCCAAGCACTGTCCATTTGACAGTGAAATATTAATATAAAATAAGAAAAAGTGTAACATTAAACTTCTTACCACTCTCTCTGTGCACAGGGCTCTGTGTAGGGTGGTCTTGCAGTCAGGTATTCCATCAGAGCTTCCTGGGCAGGGCTTCCCCAAGTCACCAGAACCAGAACCTGCCCCTGAAAATGGGTTCTTGACAGACACTGGTTCTTGACAGACATATCCCTTTAGATCTTATTTTGCCCTTAATTTTAGAATAGTGGTTTTTTTTTTAATGCTGATAACTGGTGGTTGACATGTGGCACCGAGAGGTTTTGTGCTTTAAAGGAAAAATTACGTCTCCATCTTCAGCTTGCAATGCTGCTGTGTCTTATTTTCCAGCTTGTTGCTGACTGAAATATATGCTTATTGAGTTTTGCCTTTTTTATCACCTCAATGTATGCATTGTTCTCTGTTGGTTTTTTGGGGGGGGTTTTTTTGTTTGTTTGTTGGGTTGTTGGTTTTGGTTGGTTGGTGGGTTTTTTCTTCAGCAGTAGTTCAACCAGATGTTCTCTAAGGTGATCCCACTGCTAGGATTTTATTATTCTGTAGTAAATAAGATAGCAATATCATTGTCTTACTATTATGTTATTATCCTAATTTGCCTTAATGTCCCAATAAAATAATATGGGGGCTTAAAAATCAAACAAGCACAAAGCAAAAACCAAAATGAAACAAAACCACAAAATCCCAGCATTTTCTGGTTCATAAGAAACCTTTAGTTCTACTGATATATATTTCAGAAAATCCACAGATTCTCCCTTTTGTGCTGGTTTTGATGGCAAGTAAAAATTAAGAATATAAAATACATACAGAACAATGATGTTTTCCCCCTACTGAAATTGCTGCAGTGATGAAATTAAATTCTGAGGTTCTTTCCCACATTGAGCCATTTCTGTGATAAGTGTTCTGCTCTTGGCCTCTGAGAAGCTGCTGGGGCCATCCAGAGGGAGTCTGTCCCTGTCTTTGTGCTGGGAGACTGCAGAATTAAGGAGACTTCACTCATTTTACTTGATTCCTTGGAAATTTTTGCCTCTCTTTTGTTCTGCAAATAAAATGCCCCTGATGTGGCTTTTTGGTGCCTCATCTGAGCACCTCATGTTCTGAATCATGATCCCATGAAGTCTCCAGTTGTGCTCTATAGGATCCTAATGGTGAGGGAAAAAATGCTTTCCTTCATCCAGGGTTGGCTTGGCTTAAGAAAACATTAATTCTCTAAATACTTCGTCACGAAAACTTTTGAAAATGGCATTATGCGGAAAAGAAAGTAAATGTTTTGTTTGTGTTGCTAGCAACCAGTTTAGTCTAACTTTTTTATCTGTGAACTATATTTCTTTTGCAGATGAGAATTTATAAGATTTCAGGGAAAAATATTTTCTAATTGAATCCATTCCAGCTTTTGATCTGAGTAAAAACTTCTATTGTTAAAAGATGTATTATAATGGCATTCATTTTAAGCATTATGTAAGGGATTTAAGATAGGGGATTTTTTTTTTCCTCTTTAGATAGATTCAGGTAATTTGAATTTTCAGAAAACCTATTTTTATTAGAACTATTACTGGAACTTAATACAGGTTTCTTGAATGCAAAGGTTTTGATGCCTTTTATCATTATAATAATCCATATAGAAAAATTACCTGCTGGAGTTGAATTTTTAGTGCCCATGGATGGATCTGACATAGAACTTAATAATCACCTCGCATCAGTCAGGGTGAAGTGACAATTGATCACTCAGAAATTACCTATGATGAGTTAATGCTCTGAAATGGCCCTTACCTATGGAATAAAGATGTCATATTTTAATTATTCTTACATGATAGAACATGTAGTTCTGACTGGAGTGATTCCTCCAGATGTTTTTGGAGAAAATGGCCCCACGGACCATCAGTTTGGAGTTCAAGATGTTCTACTGCTCCTGCTGAACCTGGAAGGGTTCAAATTTGAGCTGCCCCCCTGTGTCATTAATTTCATGTGAGAGCTGGGTTTGCCTCATGGGTCTGTGTTGGGGCCACTGTGGTCACAAACACTTCACTATTGTTGAAGGGGTTATTCTTGTGACAAAAGAAGGGGGGGAAATGCACCCCTTAACCCACCTCAAACCAGGTGAGAATCTCAGTCAGATGTAAAAATTTCCATCCTGCTATGACCAGAGTGTGTAGTCTAGAACAAATGTTGTTCATCAAATTATTACCTCTCTGACAGTGTTTTACAAGGAAACAAAGTGAAGTACTCCTTGATTTTTAAAAATGCTCCTTTCATTATTATTTTTCTTAAAGCTTTCTTAAAGTGTATCCTAAGGGGTGGAGATAAAAAATATTTTCCTGCTGATAAAATTGAACAATAAGAACAGGTACATAACCGTAGGGAGAGAGAAGTCAGTGAAGTTTTTTTCACCTGCATTGCATTCCTGAGCCTGAACTTGCACTAATTTCTTTCTATGTGAAAATAGGATTTTGGCTGGTCTTTTTGTTTTGTTTCTTTCGGCTCTTGGATGGAAAGAAATGTTCTATACCTGTCTTGACAATTTATAGAAGTGTTTATGTCCTTCTATGAACTCAGAGCTGCTTGGAATTTTGGCTTTACTGGAATTTTTATATACATATATTTCATGATGCATTGAGTTATGTCCATGTTTGTGGGTGGGGCACAGCTTACACAGATGTTCAAATTGCTCAGATTAGGTGCACAATCTTCAATCTTTTGCCTTTTTTTTTTTTTTTTACTGGGATAAAATAACTCCATTCAATGAAGTTTTTATGAAGTAGGTGTTTGGATCTTGAAGGCTTCAGCATGTGGCTGTCAACATCTTGAAGGGATTTTTCTTTTTCAAACAAAGGGTAAAATACCATCCTGAAAACAGTCAATGGTTGTTCTAAATGAGTGCAGTGTTATTACTCACACTGGAAAATTGTTTGTAGTGCTTAGCTGGGAACACTTTTATATTTTGCCTCGGTCTAGGCATTATCTCATGCTTATTCACGTGGTTACACATTTACTTTCCAAAGAGGGGGGGGAAAAAAAAAAGTCGTGTGCAATCCTGGAGCTGTTTATTTGGGGGGAATCAGACCCAGATTACTGCAGAATGTTGGCACGTCAGCTCCAAGGGTGTATTCACCCAGCACTTTATAGTTTCCATTACTTCCCAAAGCCTAAAGGTCAAGTGTTTGAAGGGAAGCAGCTCCCAAGACGAGTTGTCTTCATATCTGACAGTTATTACTGCAGACATTTCAGTTGTGCTTTATTACAATTTTTAAAGGAAAGCTGCAGCCTGGGCTTCACGTGTAGGGATAGGATCAGTTGACAGGTAGAATTAAAATGCTGCTATTATGCAGCACATAATGTGGTGGTGTTTTTTTTAATCTTGGGAGTATTAATCATTTATATTTTGTTACCTTGGAACCTTTACTGACAGTAATATCACCAGCACTCCTGCAAGTCTTGCTTTTATTTTGGGGAATTCTGGTTGAAAGTACATTTATAAGGGTCTACCTTTCATAATGTTTGTAGAAACTTCTCTGGAGGTTTTTAAAGTCTTGCATGGAGCTTTTTTCAGTGTTTCACGTTCATACTACATATGCTTTGTGACTGTTCAGGAAAAGAGCTTCACTCTGCTCCTTTAAACATTTTACTTAAATAAGTTGTGGGGTTTTTTTCTGGAATAATTTTTTAGTTGGAAACCTGAACATAAATGAAGAATATTTGAAAAAAATAAAGGCATTATTAAAAATGCTTGGCAGGTATCCTTTCATACTTTCAGGGAGACTCAAGCCTCAAACTAAAGGAAGTTGCAGTTGTTTCAGGTAGTGGGCCCATGTTCTGTTCTTAGCCTCTAGGAAATAAATTCTGATTTAAGCTATCTCATAAGGCTTTCCCTCTGAAACCTAAATTAACACAGTTGTGAATTGTTCATGCATTTAAGCCCCGAGACCTGAATCCAGATGTTATGTCTAAAGTCTATTGTGTTACTGCCACTCTATAAATTACATGAAAAGCAAGGAAGAAAACAAGTTTAGAACTCCAAGTAAAGCTGATTTCCTAATTCATTTAGGGCAGGTCTTAAAAATAATAAAAAGTGCAAGTGTTTTACCCTGCTTCCTAAGGAAACAAAGCTTATGTGGTCATGCTGTGTGCCTCTGCTGACTGCCAGCCTCTTACCTCCTCCCCTTCCCCCCAATAACTTCTGAAACTCCTGGACAATTTCAAACAGATTTGACAGGAGTAAAGGTCTCAGAGATATCAGGTTCCTACTAGTTCCATGGAAATAGGTGCCTGGATGGAGAAAAAGAGACCCTATTCATGTGCCTGCTTTGGAAAAAGCTGTAGAATGAGATCAACTGTATTATTAGACACTAGCAAATCCTCACGGGAGAGAGAAGTTATGAATGCATTAAATAAGGGAAAACCTTTGACTGGATTTCTCACCTTTTTAGACATTAGGGGATCCAGCACAAGAGTCATAGCCATAGGAAACCAGCCTTCAGTAGTTCCATTGCTCACAGACCTGCTGCCTGCTCAGCGAGGTGGGAATACATCTGATCCTGCCTGGAGCCATGGAATTAATGAGGGAAAAGGTGGAAGAAAAAAATAAAGGTCCTTTAAGGGTGTCCTGCTTCAGTCCTCTTTGTAAGCTCACTTCAGAAGCAGAGGGGTAGCAGGGAGATGAATGTACAATATTGCCTCAAGTACAGAAGGGAATGATAAAAAGAGGGGAAGCGTAGAAGAGGAATAAAGCATTTGGGGTGCATGCATGAAGTGCAAACCTGCCAGTTTTTGTGTGGTCAAATAGTAATTTCATACCAAATCCAACAAAATGCTTGAATGGTTGGTTCTTCACACAATCATGTTATCACTATTTGTGGAACTATAAGGTATAGTTGCCTGTTCCCTATTTATTGTTCTAAAAAGTAACTTGTGCACCTGATTTTTATAGATTTTTGCCTTTGGCTTTTTTACTACAATTGCTTTGATTTTTTTTCCCTTGGTGAAGTGAAACAATTTATGGGATTACAATTGGAAAAAAAATACACAAAAAAGTGGAAGAAATACCTGATGTTACAGGTGCTGAGTATTAGCACTGCAGCTCACTTTAGTATTCAGTATATTTCTAATTTTAAGGGATTCAGTTGCACAGTGGTCAAAAAAAAAAAGCTGTGTGTGGGGGAAAATTAGTGGCAGCTTTCTGTGGCTTAGCACCTTGAGAGATGAGCACTTCTGTGGTGCAAATGCTCTGCGACTTTACTCAGTTCATGCCTTTTTTTGGAAATACATCTCACTTCTTACAAAGATATTATTTGGGTCTTTTATATATATATGTGTGTATGTGTGTATATATGTATGTATATGCATTTATGTATAGGTTTAAGGTTAGTTAGGAGGAAGTGCTCTCATGAGCAGTATTTTTTAGAGTAAGTCTGAAGAAATGGTTACAGAGCACTTTGAGGCAGGGGAATCACAGCCTGGGTAGATCCTGACCAGACCATGCCACAGCTGTCAAAATTCAGTAGCTAAAGACCCTTTCAGCCTGGGTGGGATTAAGCTTCACAGAAGTAGCTGATTGTGTAGATATGTGAAATATGGTGTTTCTGAGGAGCGTTGAGATTAAACAAGGAAGTTTTCCAAAGGCTTTAAGGAAAGATATGTAGATATAATGCCATTCATAAAAGAAATCTGGTAGTTAGTTGCTCAGTAGGTGTTTTTGGTATTCTAACCTATTTACATGGTTTTTTTTTTCCTTGGGGTGGAGTGGGATGACATTTAAGAATTACCTGATGTTATTACTATTTTCACTTAAAATTTTTAATTCCAAAACTATCTGAAGAACCAGGCATCCTAAAATGTAGATAATCCTGGTATCCTGGTGATTCTTACACAGGGTACATGTGACAGGATTAAAGGAAAGAAATGAAACATGCAATTAGATTTATGTGACATTTGAACAGTATCAGGATTAAAGTCTTTGTCTGTTTTCTGTGGATTTTCACTGTCTGCTTCAACATGGTTTATATTTGAAACTAAACATGCAGTCCTGGTCATTCACAGTCAAGAAATGCAAGAAAAAATTGTGAGGAAGGTTGTGTGGTATGAGGGATAGAGAAAGTAACGTGTACGTAGCCAAAGCTACACAGAGCTTTGGGCCAACAGAAAAAAATACTGGCTGAGAAATTTATTTATCTATAAATTATGGAGTCTGACCATGACAGAGTGAAAAGAACACTGTAAGCCAGGGAGTAGAGCACGTCCTAGAACAAATGGATACAAATTGGGCATGTGCGTGTGTTTAGGAGACAAATTAGGAAAGAATAATTCAGCTACACTGATGAGATGAAGAAAGTCTTTCAAAAAGTTAAATTCCTGTATGAGGGGCTTTATGTGACACTGCTCCTTGTGATTGCACAGAGTTGCAGGTCCCACAGAAATGATGTTCACACCTCCAGAGCTCCTTCCCAGTCAGTAAGTCCATGAAGGGCTTTCAGGAGCAGAGCCTGGTAGCCATGCTGTGCATAAAGCTTGATGAGGGGTGGAAGGGGTGACAGAGCCTTCCTTGTCCTTATGGGGATGGGTACCAGTGTGTTCTAGCTCCTGGTCATGTTCCCAGTTCCTCTGTAGTTCTCCTCCTTGCACCCCAATCCTTACAGGGCCCACAGTGCCAGGAATGTGTGGGGTTGAGGGCCCGAGGAACAGTGGAGCACTCTCCAAAAAATACTTGGGAACTGTTCCTATGAAAAACTGTGAAGCCAGAATGAATTCAGTTTCCAGTGGATGTGGAGCTAATAGGATGGCAATTCTTTTCTGCAGCGTGTGGTAAAAACTTGAGGGAAATATCAATCACGTCAGCTGTTTTGCTCTAGAGTAGATGTAATGCCTTCATCAGGGGGGAGGTTCGTTGCAGGCAGGGTTTGTGTGTTAAACTTGTTTTTTGGAGTTGGTGGTCATATTTTTACACTGTCTGATGTAACCTGCCAGATTTCTTGGCTTCCATGGTGCTGTGTAATTTTTTCTAGCTTCCTAGAGTCTGCTGTTACAAAAGCAACTTCTGCTTTCACGTTGTCATCACTGTATTGTGCAAGTCTAGTGCACTCGTTTTATTACCACACCCAGGGATGTCATAGTTACTGCTGAATGATTTCCCTCGAGATAATAGTGGCACAGCTTTAAAAAATCAAGACCACTCACTGATTGACTTAAGAAATAAAAATGGTATAATGCTTTCCAGACTCAAGCTTGTAACAATACTTTCTTTGTGTAAGTGTCAGCATCATTCATTTGTAGGTCATATTCTTTAACCCTGTACATGAATTTTCATTAACATTTTTCTCTTTTAAATTCTCAGGTATTTTCATAGCGAAAGCTTATTTTTATCCAAGTGTTGATTCTACCTTATTTCAGAGTCTGTGGAGTAGTACAGGTAGCTGATATTTAACAGGGAGTCACCAAGAGCTCCAGTTCTCAACTGAGAAAAAGGAAGTTGCTGTATCTCACATGCAAGGCACAACTTCCTTTTGCAACAATTCCTCTGGAAATCAGTTAATTCAAGTTTAATTAGTTTTAATTAAGATATTCAGACTCTGTAGTAAAGAAATTGCTTTCAGCACCAGCAGTAGATAAAAGTGTGGGTAGGGGACTTCAGGCCAGCTCACCTGTACAGCTTTTAACGCCTTCTCCTGGCAGGATTTTTCCAGCTGACCACAGAGCTGGTAAGGAGGACTGGGGCACCTCTGCTGTGAAAACAGGCAGAGAAAATTGGGTTTGTTCACCCTGTGAAAGGAGCAGGTTGTGTGGAGACCTCAGAGCACCTTCCAGGACGTGAAGGGGCTGCAGGGAAAGGACTCTGCATAGGGAACTGGAGGGACAGGACAAGGGGGAATGGGGAGAAATTAAAAGAGGGGAAATTTAGGTGAAACACTAGGAAGGAATTGTTCCCTGTGAGGGTGGGCAGGCCCTGGCACAGGTGCCCAGAGCAGCTGTGGCTGCCCCTGGATCCCTGGCAGTGCCCAAGGCCAGGCTGGACACTGGGGCTGGAGCAGCCTGGGACAGTGGCAGTGTCCCTGCCAGGGCAGGGGTGGCACTGGGTGGGATTTAGGGTCCCTTCCAACTCTTCACATTCTGTGGTTCTCTGATTCTGTGCTCGGAACAAGGCAGTGACAGAAGGATTTGTTGTTGTGTGGATCTGCAGGGCTTTCCTGCTCCAGCACAGGGGTCACAGCTGCTTCCACAGACTCCAAGAAGCCAGACAGGGACTGCACAGCTGCTCCGTGCTGGTGGGCTGCTCTGGAATTTATTTTTTTCCCCCCCTCAAATTGTTCTTTAATATTTCCCTGGTGAGATTGCTTGGGCAATACCTTGCAGGAGGCAGCATCTGTCTGCAAGGATGTAGGTGATCCTGGGTGTGCTGGCTCAGTCTGAAATGCTGTTCTGGGGGCAGAGCACAGGGATCTCTCTGTCTCACCCAGGGACAGGAAGAGTTCTCTGTGTCTCCCTCAGAGTTTGGGGGAGTGGAAGCTGAGTGAGCTGAGTTAGAGCCTATAACAGGCTGTACAAGGTCGACTTGTACATTAAACCTCTTTCACATGCTGGGAATATTTTCATTTCAAAAGCAGACCTAAGTATCTGTGAAGTGTGCTCTCTCCAAAAATTATTCGTTAATTGGTTTTCAAAACAGAGAAGGAAAAACTGAAATACTGTGGGTTAAGATTTAAAAGGAGAGAGGCTCACAAATACACACGACATATATATCTATAAATACATCTATATCTGTACATCTGCATCTATACATCTATAAATCTATATATCTGCTATAACCTGCCAGGACAACAAAGGACAGAATCCATCTAATTTTGTGGAAGTTTAGAATTCCTTATATATATTGTGGGTAAAAAACATTGTTAGGAAGGGTTGTTAGAATATTTTACTACTATGGAGAAAAATCACAACCAGCAAAGCAGATGTAATGAGAGTTTCCAGAATGATTTTTTTTTAAAAATTAAAGATACAGTGAAAAATTGTTGTTATTTGAAATAAGCTCACTATTCATGTTTAGCATCATATTGTGACTCAGAATAGAGGCATTGCTGTGTGAATATCTCCTTTCAGTGCATGACCTCTGATAATGATTGCCTTAGATATGATCACTCTCATACTTAGTGGAGTGTAGTAATACAAAGATTATATAGCAGATATGTGTTACTTAATACAGAATTAAAATTCACTGTTTCTATACAATAACGTAACTTTCAGTTTTGGAGTCTTCTGTGAAAAATGTGTTTTCTCATTTTTTAATAACTGTTATTTTCTTGTGTGAAGCACATCCTCCTGTAAGCATAAGCATCTAGAAGAAAAATTGAGAAACTTTTCAGTTATTTCTGAAATATTTTGTGTTTTATGATTGAGATCACTTCATTCTTCATCCCTCGAAGACAAGCAGTGGTCAGGGTGAGAAGTCAGGGGAAAATGAGATTTTTGTCATAAACTTCTAATTCTTGTTTTTATTTCTGAAGCTCAAAATGCAGGCCTGGTGGATACGTGATGACTGTGAGTTCTAATTAAGGGAACACAGGTTGCTAAATGCTTCTGTGTTCGTCTTCCTGCACCTTTAAAAAAATAAAAAATTGAAAAACATAAAATCCCAGCAAACAATAAAACAGATCCTGAAGGGCAGCAGTGTATCAGTCACAGTCAGTGTGTTGTCCCCTGGGACCTCTACCAGATCTGCTCCTTCTCTGTATAAATGAAGTGTTTAGTGCTTCAGTGTTTTATGTAATGTTTTCTTGAATTATCTGAAAGGGGAAGTAGAAACCACATTAGTTACATCTGCAGATGATGCAGAGCCACAGAGCTGCAGCAGCTGTAAGGATGGTGAGAAATTTAAATTCATCTGGGGAGCAGAGAAGTGCAGGAATTTACAAACCTCAAAAAAAAAAAAAATTCACCGTTACAGATTTACAAAATCACCTTGAAAACGTGATCCAAACCAAAGACGTGGTGCTTGTCAAATTAGCTTAGTGAGGTGTTAATGATGTTTTCTTTCATTCCTGCAGTAAGCAAGCGCTGTTTATCTTGATATCCCACCCAGTTTGTTTGTTTGTTGTTTGTTTGTGCCGTCCTGATCTTTAACCACTTCCACTGCATCTCCCTAGTAGAACCATTTGCAGTTTCCCTGCTGTGGTTTTGGCGATGCGGGACAAAGAACTGGACTGTTTCTTGCTTTAGTTGCAAGGAAAATCTTAGCAGCGTGTGGGAAAAACTAACATATCCTCTCTAATGATATACTTCTTCCCCCACAACACTTAATTTTAATGGAATTCTGCCTGTCCCAAATCCAGAGTCCTTGGATGTAAAATTGTGTGATTTTGTCATCTTCTCCTCTACCACTCCGCTTTCCAGTTGGGGATGCCAGCAGGACTCCAGAGCAGAGCCGCCTTGAGATATTAATTTTTCTTCACCTTCTTTTAGCCCTGCTTTGGGAATTGAGTGGACCTTTTTGGCTTATCAGGCTCTCAGCGCCGGGCTCCTGGTGGGGCAAACCCCACTGGGCTGTAATTTGCCGAGATAGCAGCGCTGCTATTGTTAGTGCTGACGTTTCTGTGTGTTACATGGGCGGTGTAAAACAAAACAGCCTCAGGCAAGGGGTTTTTGGTGCACTTCGTGTATAAAACGCTGCGAGGGAGGCAGAGCACGACCACAAAATCCAGGATCACGAAATCGCTGGGTATTTTGGGATGGAAGGCACCTTAAAGCCCAGCTTGTTCCTCTCCTTTCCATGGGCAGGGACGTCTTCCACTATTCCAAGCTGTCGCATTAGTTTTGTTTTAATTAGGGCTGTATCCAAGCACTCTGTGTTTTCCTGGAGGTGGCTGGATAATGTGCTCCCCACAGCTGTCCTAAATTAAGATTAGATGACTGGGGGAGAAGAGAAGATATGGTAGAACACGTTTTGAACAAAACCTTACTATTTTTTTCCTCTCTCAGTTGATTTGTCAGCACCTGCATGGTAAATTTAAACCTTGTGGTGATGGGCTGGCTCTGCTCACCCTTGTGGGCCTCCTAGAAATGGTCCACAGGTCTCAGTGTCTAAAACACAGAAGCAGGACAGTGAATTTTATTGTGAGAAAGTTGGTAATAGCCAATTGCTTTGCATAAAGACTTAACTAAAGGCTAAATTAACGATTAACCATGAGTGTTGGACTTCAACACCTGCAAAGATGGGCACATACTCTGTGTCCACGTAGCAGTGTTGGAGTTTGGGTTTTTTTTGTAATTGCAATTGCTTTTGGAGTGTCTGCTCTGTGTCTGGTGTGATTTTAGTTGTGCAGCAGTACTGGGCTTTCAGAATAATTCTACTGCTACTCACTTTAACCTGTTTTAGGATTATTCTTTTTTTAAATTCTTTTTGTGCAGTGGAAACTGTAATTTGTTTGTCCTGACTAAATATATTTGCCTCTGCCTGATCTCAGTTGAATCTATTAAGGAGGAAGACAAAAACGATGTGCTCTCCTTGCTGTTTCCTTCATAGTAAAAGGTTGTGATGCTGTTTATCTGTGCTACTGTGGCTCTCTATCTCTGTGAATTCTTTATCCAAATAGCATGGTGGTGGCTTGCAAGTGATGAAAAACAGTTTCCTTTACACAAACGTCCATCTTTGTTAGTGCTGTCAGACAGCAAGTGTGATATTCAGGGGGTGCACGCCAATCTGTGGGCTACTGATAGTGTAATCTAATTTCCAAAAATAAATTAAAAGCATCTTTTCATCTGTAGCCATCAGATGCGCGCCTGCTAAAGACAACAACGCTTTAGAGACAGCACATGTGAATTTGGTGGCTAATTGGAAATTAAACCTTTGGGTTTTCCACATTTTCTGATAGACTGACCTTGCTGAAGGAGGTCAGGATGGTATCATGTGTTGTGGCAGAGACTTCCATGGATAAAAGGTCCACGTGGAAGGACTGTTCCTTGTTTCAGTCAATGTCTTTGAAGGCTTTGTGAGCACTTCTTACCGAGCCTTTTTCAGCCAAAACTTATGCAGGGCATTAGTGAAACTTTGGTTTAAAAAAGTTAACAAACAATAGGCATTTTTTAATAGATGTCTTTTACGTAATTTTCCATGCCCTCCCAAGGAAAATGGGAGAAAAAACCAAACCAAACTGCATTTCTGATTTTAATAGGTGAGGTGCCACAACGCAGAGTGAACACTTCCCTTATATTTATGCCGCTTATGTTTATGCTTTTTTAAAGATGTTATAGCTGTATATTCAAGTTGAAAAGATGGGTAATACTTCTTTACATAGGGAAATTCCACAAAGTTTATGTCAGTCTTTTTGATAATCACAAGATGTGAGAGATGACCCCTTCTCCTTCTTCCATTCCCTCAAACTATTATGTTGGATATTAACATGTCTTCACCCCAGTTTGCATGGTTATAGCTCAGCTGGCACTGGTTTGTATGTATGGCTGAGCTAGTCTTCCTTTACCATGACAAAACCAAAAGTTTCCTGTTGTTTGTCCCAGACTAGGCAAAACAAGTATGTTCAGACCTCCTGTGTATCCTGCACAGCATCTCCATTGCTGAAGAAACACGGGGGTTCATTACAGATCCTTTAACCCCACTGAACTGATGAGGCTTCCTGTGTAATTAAAGGAATCCATTTATGATTAAGAACTTGCCCTCTGAACCCTGGAGGTGACAACTTGCTGGCTAGATTTTTCATGTTAGCTGCATAAATCACAGATCACAGAATCCCGGGGTATGTGTGGCTGGAAGGTTCCTGTGGGGATGCTCTGTGCCACTGCCCAGCCCAGGCAGGGTCCCTGCAGCAGCGGCACAGGAACGTGTCCAGCTGGGGCTGCCATGGCCCACACAGGGACACTCCAGGCCCTCCCTGGGCAGCTGTTCCAGGGCTCTGCCCCTCCGTGCACACAAGTTCTTCCTCCCCCTGGCACCCCTGGGAGATGTTTGTAGGGATCGATGGGATCCCCTCTGGGCCTTCCCTTCTGCAGCCTGCCCAGGCCCGGCTCCCGCAGGCTGAGCCCAGCCCGGAGATGCTCCAGAGCCCTTCTCAACATTGTGGCCCTCTGGAAACAATTAGCATGTAGATTATTCCACATAGTCCTCCATTCTCCACATGACACATTTATTATCTCTCTTTGAACTGGAGGACTGTAAGGTATTTCTCATGCTTATAAAAGATGTATTCAAGTTTACTGGAGCAAAGCCTCAGTGAAGTTTCCTGTACAGTTGAAATAACTCATTCTTTCCTTGTGTCTCAGTTCAGACTTGGATCTCTGAAGCTGCAGGAAGTCCCAAACCCAGCAGAGGTGATCAAGGAACTCATTGGTTACTGCCTGGACAGCCTGGGAAAGCTGCAGGCCAAAACTGAGCATCTGCAGAGAGAAAATGAAAGGCTTTTCAGCAACTGGAGCGATGTGGAGAAGAGGTGAGTTCCCATGTGGAATCACAGGTGACACCTGAGAAGCTCAGCAGCAGTGGGCAGAAATTTTTATTCATTTGAGACGTATTTTGGGCTCAGTTACCCACAGCCCAAATGGGTTACCACCGACCATTATGTGGTGGTGGATCTCTGACAAAGATGCAACTGATACTAAAAATTTGCAACTAAAGGTGCTTTTAGCTTATGAGTTAGTAAAAAACCCCAAACACCTCAAAATCTGTGGAATTAGCTTCACTTTCTTTGGGAACCCTTTTCATTAATATTATTTCCTATAATTGTTAGGACTGGTGGTGTAAATTATTGACATTTTTGAGTGGGGAATAAATTGCTGTTTCTTTCATCTGTTTCCTTAGTTGAAGAAGCTGGAATTGAAAAATGAGTGCAGTATTATAGGGAAAAGTACTATTATTTTTCAAGAGATTTTTGTAATTGCTGTTGCATTTACAACCTGAATTGTCTATCATTCTGTGGTGAAATAATCTATGCTTGTTTCAGTCAGCACAGAACTCCTAGCACAGCACAATCAGAAATTTATCTTGCTTTTATGTAGCTTTACCTGAAAAAACACACGATCTGGGAAGACTGGTGAAAGAATGCAGCTAGTTTGTGTTAATTTACCTTGAAAAAGAGAACCAACTTTAGGGAGGAGTTAGTTTTGTTTCCCCCTCATTAAAATGAGTAACAGTTTCTCCTGACAGTCTCCCTGACAAGCAAAGGGCCTCCCTAAGCAGTGTTTTACTGCTTAACAGTGTAATTGAACAATAGTGTATTGTATAACCCGTGTTCTGTGCTGCATTACACGCTGATGTGTAAGAGGCATTAGAGCTTGTATCAATTTCCATGGTGGGGTGGCACTTTTACAGAGTAACCCCAAAGAAAAGGAGGAAAAAAGGGGAAAAAAAAAATCAAGTGGCGTGACTTTGCTCTCACTACAAGTTGGTGGATTTCTTTAGCATGTTTATGGTTTTGAGTAGATGAAAGATGATTTTTCAGAATGTACACTGAAGGTTTTATGGTCACCAGTCTTTGGCCAAGTCTCTTAAATGCAGAATAGAAATAATTCAGAAATAATTTTCATTCAGGAAGTGTTGGGATTTTTGGTTTGGTTTTTTGGGGGGTTTGGGGGAGGTGGTTTTTTTGGGGTTTTTTTGGTTTTTTTCTTTTTTTTTTTT
>VWZP01006297.1:317869-353211 GCA_013396995.1 Dicaeum eximium | reverse complement strand
TTTGTTTGTTTGTTTAGGTTTTTTTTGGGGGGTTGCTTTTTGTTTGGTTTTTTTTCTTTTTTTGTTTGCTTGGTTTCTTTTTTGTTTGTTTGGTGTTTTGTTGGGGGTTTTTTTGTGTTGTTTGTTTTTTTGTGGGGTATGGTTGTTTTTTTGTTTTTGTGTGGTGGAGTTTTTTTAATTCTTTTTGCCACAGCCCAGTTCTACCCTGCTGCCTCCCTTTGCTGTTTTGGCTCCAAATGCTGCAAGTTGCCCCGAGCTGAACAAAGCTGTGCCTGTCTTTGTTCAGGAGGCAGGATTTCAGGATTTACACCCTGCACCACTCACGGTGCTGATGTTGCAGCGTTTTTGAGTTGCTCTCCTACCCTGCCCTCAGCCATCCCCAGAGCCCCTGCAGCTCCCTCTGCTCACAGCCTCTCTCCTCAGGACTTCATGAGAATTAGAACATAGCAGGCAAGCTTCTGAGAGCTGCTTTTGTGCCCCTTAGTCGTGGGGCTCTGGGTGGAATTATTCAATTATTATTTCCATCTCCCTGCTCCAATTTTCTTGACCATCACAGAGGTTTTGGTGAGCAAGTGGCTGGCTGGGGTTGAGTCTGTGTGTCTGTGTGTGCACACCTCAGGGATGGATGGGTTAAAATATCAGAGCAGAATAGCTGTTCTCTTTATTCCATGTAGAAAATTCAAGGCTGATTAGGTCCAGGCCAGGTTGGACAGTGGGGCTTGGAGCAAGCTGGGATAGTGGAAAATGTTCCTGCCATGGCAGGGGCTGGAACTGCCTGGCCTTTAAGGCCCCTCCAACCCAAACCAATCTCTGATGCCATGATAATGGAGGTGGCAAATTTTAAGCAATGACAACCCATATCAAAATAATACCTTGAACAGTAAAAATCCAGTTTCTGGTTTGGGTGTTGGGTATGTATTTTGTTATTGGGCGTCTAAAATTCGTGTAGACAAGCCAAACTCAAAATAGCTGCCAATTTATGTTGTGGTCATCTGCAGTGACAGTGTATTTAAACCACAAGCAGATTGCAAAAATGCAAGCTAGGTGCTTTGGGCTTGAAACTGAGTCTTCAGCATTAGCTCATCAACATTCCATACCATTGCCAGTGTGGGAACAGGATGAATACCAGAGATGCTGAATTCTTTCCTTCATAGTGTTGGGTTGTGAAGGTTGCCACTAATAATTAAAGAAATGCCATTAAGTTTCATAGCTCACGTTCACCTCTGTAGAGCTCTGTGTTGGGTCAGCACTTGAAATCTTGGTTTTAATTTTTTGTTTGTCATAGTCCCTGACAGTGGCTGCTTTCAGTGGTCTCAGCAGGATTTTTGATGCCTGTCACCTTGGGTCTATTTTGGCACATGAAAAGCATTGCAGAGAGAGCTGAGGATGCACAAATTGGGAGGCACCACTCCAGCAATTAACCCCCATTAGGGTTCATCATGTCTGTGAGATGAGCAGCTCCTCCTTTTGGCCTGGGAGATGGTGTTTGAGGGGCACAGGGCACACACAGGCAGCAGCACCTGAGGAATGGCAATTAAAGCCACCCCACCTGCTCAGTTAATGCATCTCTGCCCCTAGACTATTGCCTTTTACCAGTCTCTTCCAAAGTATCAGATATATAATAGTGTATTTTAAAGGCTCATAACTTGCAAGTGCACCATTTATGTGATGCTTTTGTGATATTCAATGCTTTTACATTCTTTTGCCAAATTAATGCCATTCTGTGTCTGGAGAATGTATTTGGATGTGGAGAGCTTTGAATAACGGGGGCAAAAAAACCAGAAAAAGGTGTTTATGTAAATGAAAACAATCATATAAGATTAACTGATGGCATGCTACTAATTGGTTCTGCCCAGAGGGAAGAGTTAATATTCTAATTCTGATATTCAAGATGCTAATTTTTTCCTCTGGAGACTAAAGAAATTGGGTAGTCTTGCAGTAGGTTTCTCTGCTGTACTACTCACAGTCCAGGCAGCATCAGCTTTACTTCACTGGAAGTTTCCATTTTGGTGGGTTTTCATCAGGGGATGCCTTTGCAGCACCCAAGGGCCTCACTGAAGGTATCTTAAATGGCAATTTTTTTTTTTTGGGCCAAGTCATCTGCATTTTTCAATATTTGAACCAGCCTCAACTGCTCCAACACAAAACCAGTGCCTTGGAAAAGTAAAGCAGAGAGCAACCACTTTCCCTGGTTTCTGTGTGGGAGAGGGGATTATTCCACAGGATTTGATACAGACAAGATTAGCATATTTTAGACAAAATCCTGCTCCCTTGCATTTTCACGTATACAGAAATAATTAGTATCAAGCATGTCCAGGCTCTTCTGCATTAGGGTTTATGATTCTTTGTGAATTGTCTATTTATTCCCCACTTCCCTTTTGTAGGTGTAAAGTCTCCTGGCAGTTGATTAGTACCTATGATCTTTCATTTAGGAATTATTGAACTGATCTGTATGGTAATGATGTTCTGCTATTTGCATTTAAATTAGATGAATTATTTATCAACTATCAAGCATATCCCTAAAGCATTGAACAGTAGGCTTAATACTTCACGAGATTTCACACATTTCACCACAACATAAAAATCTTTTTTTTTTTTTGCTATTGTTTTACTTTTTACATCATATATGGTTTTGATCTGTGAACAAAATAATTTCTATTTATGTAGGAGGTCTGTTGAAATCTCTTGCCTTATAAATTAATATTTTTTAAGTCTTACATGTCTGGGTTTAATGGCATAATAAGCCTTCTAAACTTTTTTACAGCCTTGCACAGGCTGGTGACCAAAATGTTTTTAAGTTGTGGCTATTCACTGTATTTACTATGATCAGTAAGATTTTCAAGATGTTTATTTGCTTCTTGTGTACACAGCTAATAAAATGTTTGTGGTTCAACCTAAGGACTGAAAGATTATGAAATATAAGAATTAAATACAGAATTACATTTGCCACAAATCACTTGATTTGTTGTGCTCAGGTTTGCTTGTATTCCAATTTTGTTTATGAGACTTTACACACCTATATTCTTAATTTAATACTCGCATTGTGCTTCATTTTATTGACATTCATCTATCCACAGGTACTAAAATGCTTTAAAATACTAAATGTTTTACTAAAAACATACTAAAATGTTTTAAAAACCTGAAGTATATTTTCCTCTGAAGATATTAAGAGCTTCTAAACATTTTTATATTTTCAAATTTTCTTTTCCTCTTCAAATATATTTTAGACCAGTGTGTGGTCCAGATTTGATACCTGTCAAGGTGAATCATATCTGTTTATAATCTCATTATGTGTATCATCCTAAGGTGTGCCCACTGCTGTGATTCAGCATTGAAAATAAAGCACATTTGCCTGTTTAAATTTTAGTTGTCTCAGATGGAGGCGTACAAGAACCTAACAAAAAAAAAAAAAAGCACAAAAAAACCCAAAAAACAACAACAACAAAAAAAAACCCCAAACCCAAGCATGAAGAGAAACGTTCACATCTGGGAACTTTTCCCTTTTGGAAGCAGAGTTCTTTGCACTTCTCTGTGGAAAAACAACCAAAAAAAGCTTATTCTGGCCTGTTTGAGACACAAGGTGCTGGACCAGTCATGCATGGTTTGGAGTGGGGGTTCCTGGCTGGCCTCACAACAGACTTCTTCTAGGAAAAAGAATTATTGGTGTAACAGTTGATTTTGTGCTGCAGGCTGGAAAAATGCGTGGAAGCGAAAGCGGAGCTGGAGGCAGACCTCTACAGCAGGTTTGTTCTGGTGCTGAATGAAAAGAAGGCAAAGATAAGAAACCTGCAGAAGTTGCTGAGTGAAGCTAAGGAGTCTGCAGTGGATGCCAAATGTGCAAGGTATTTAATGTCCCTGGGTTTCTTGGTGTGGTACTTGGTGCATATTTGAGTTTAGCTTAGTTCAGTTTCCATTTCCTTGGCCCTGACAGTGAGTGACAGTTCTTCCTGGCTGACTGCTGGGTTTTCCAAACCAATCCTGGAAGTCATGGAGCAGGAGAATTCTTTCTGGCATCCTTGCAAGCTGCAGCATATTTCTGTGGGTGCTGTAGCCAAGAAGTGAGTTTGATGGATCTGTCCTGTTCTCTGCTGGGCTGCAACTGATTTTCCAATCAGAAAATTCAGATCCCTGCCCTTTCCGTAGGTGGTAATTCTGTGCATATTCTCCCTGAATTATTTAATTCCTTTGAGAAACAAAAATACCTTAATTTCTTTCCCTTTCTTTTGATGTTTTTAGGGACAGCATAGCTACTACTCAGATGGTTATAAAGAGAGAAAACAACTATGATGCCAGCACTGATGAGGAAAGTGAAAATCCAGCACTGGCTTCGTTGCCATCAGGTAAGACAGAAAGCATTGTCTTCGTGTTATATCACAGACAGGCTTTGTGTGAATAAACCTTAAAGGAAGGCAAAATACTACCTGACAGATTGCTCTGTGACAAGCCAGCCAGCAAGCCTTAAAAATACCTCTCCTGAAGCAGAGTACAATACTGGCATTTTCAAATTAGAGAGGGGAGGTTTAAAAGCACGTTGCACGAGTGAAGGCACTGTCATTTCTTGCAAAGTGACAAATTATACACTTTGCAGAACTAATGACAGTCTAACAGTATCTGAACCATCAACAATTCCATTTTAAATTCTAGGAATCATGATGTGTGTGCCATGATTGATAAAGTGTAAAAGGTAGCTCCTGACAGTTTCAATAGTGTTTAAAAAGGGGAAAGAGAGGAGGTTTAACAGCTATAAAAAGAGCTGTGTGCATAAATGGAATGAAAATGTATTTATAGCAGAATCCACTTTAATTGTCAGAGGATTTTTTGGCCTTGTGAAGATGCTCATGAAACTTAATCTGATTAATTTTTCCAGGACTAGAGCCTTGTAAAATGTGTGGGATGCAGTGATGGCCCATTATACAGTACAAGACACTGAACTGTGAATCAGAATTTTGGCATGTTTGTGATAAACTACTGGGAATACCCGGGGCAAATGCTATCAAAGTTTCAAAACTGCATTGAAAGTTGTAATGTGGTTACATATATATGTATAGATATTTACACATAAGTGTATAAAAATACATACATAAACTTCCCTTCAGGTCTGCAAAGGTTGCTATGGGTTCTCTCACTGGAGCTTTTTCTTTCCACCATAGGCAAAGGTAATCCAGACAACAATGTGTTCCTGTAAAACAGCAATTTTCTGTGCATGTTGGGAACTGGAAGTGTTCAGGATCCTGTTGCCAGTGGCAAACAGCTTTGTCACTCATATGGGCCTGCTTGCTGAGGAATTTCTGGCTTTATATAAAGTAGCAGAGCTTCAGACAAGTGGAGGAAATTGTGATCACGGAAAGAAATTATTTGATGTTGCACTGTGCTCTGCAGAGGTCTTTGCTGTCTGGTGGTAATTGGTCAGTTCAGGTAACATGATGAGAAATGCTTTGTTTTGTGAAAAGGAAAGGAAAAGTGGAAGGTGTGGAGTCTTCTTCTAAATCCAGTGAGGCCTGACTAGCTCAGTGAGAGTTTTGAGACAGAGAGATGTATTTAATGATGAGAACAACACCCACTGCCCTGCTCAGGCAACCATGAAGGACTGGACTGATCAGTGGTACAGGAAAATACACTAACCATGGTTTTATTTGAGCTGCAAACAAAAAATGTACTTTCTTTGGCCTTTGAGGGGTGCAGTCCTCAGGATTTTGGTCCTGACTGGAAGAGTTCAGATGTAAAATCTGCAGGTAACACCACAAAGACCATAAAGCCGATGTTTTGGGTAACACACTGGAGTTTTTCAAGGCAGTGGCACTGCTGAGCCCTCACAGTGAGTATCCACAAGGCCAGCTGGTGCTCCTCCTTGGTGCACAGCTTCCTCTTTCAGTGAGCAGTGGGAAAGCACAGCTGGCTGCTGAATATCTGAAGTCTGTCCTAGAATTTTCACACTCAAAAAAGAGGCAGACCATGTCTTTATGGAGAAAATAGTGATTCAGGGATGAGTGGATAATGAAGCTCAAAGCTACATGAAGCATCAAGGGCTGTAAGACATGAAAGATAAAACAGATAATATTTGGGGGTTTATTTTCTGTTAATCTTAGTTTTCCTATATCCTAGTCCATCATTGTATTTCTTTCCCTTTTGGACTTGAAATGTCATTGCAGGAGTCAATGAGAATTAGAAGGTCACTGAGGTAGTTTTAGTAGATATTGGTGAAACCCACAATCCAGAGAGAAGATCATAATTAAAAAACTTCTTTGAAGGAAAGTGAAGGCAGGTGTGTATATGCACACATAGATGCAGAGTAAAAATGCATTTTTATATGTGAATGTCCAAATAATCCACTATTAATTGAAAAAGCAGCAGTGCTCAGCAGGTTTTTGGGTTTGTGTTGGGAGGGAAAATTTGGGGTGGTTCCATCACAAGATAATTCTGTTCTAGCAGCTCATGGGGATGTTACACAGAAGCTGTGAAATCCAGACATTGCAAAATCAGCAAAATAAAATCAGGATTTGTTGAACTGCAGAGTTTAAAACTCTCTGAAGGCTTTTCTTAATCACCAGTAATTGTTCTCCTTCCTGAATTTTTGGGCCACTCAAATGCCAGGGCATTTCAGTGGATATGGAAGAAAAACCTGCTGATGTTCATTAAAATAAAATGGAATTACTTACTTAGTTATCAGTCTAATGTTGATCTGATGCAAATTTTGTAACAAGACCCAATGAAGAAAAATATTAAGAAGATGAGTCGGAATGATTAAGTGCAATCTTTGTAAAGGGATAGAATCTGGAGCCTCAAATTTTACCTAAAATTGCTTCTTTTTTTGGCATTTCCAGTACGGTTTATAGGTTTGATTTGTGGTTTACTTTCTCACAACAGCTTCTGCTTCATAGCTTAAAGCAAAGATAAAGTGAAACATCGTGGGTTTTGTCTTGCCTACACACTGATATATTTAATGCTTTACATTGTAAAGGAAGAAATTAAAATTTAATTAGTATGTATTTTAAAGCACTCAGAAAAACAGCTGATGAGAATTACACCCCTTAGAAATAGTACAACATTTATAAATAACAATACATTTATAAATAATACTGTATGTGGTCCTATACAAGAGCTTTGCCCATCATGCCACGAGCATGGAGGGAATTTATTTGAAATCTTGTTTAGGGCTGTGAACGTGAGGTTGAGAAAGAATAAATAAATAATTTAATAAATTCTGAAGCAGCAGCTACAGATGATGTGTTGGGTCCTTGGAATGCCTGTGAGCTCCTGCTTGAGAGAGGAAGGGAGGGATGAAGGAGATCCTGCTGCTGGTCTTCGTGGATTGAGCATCAGGAATGTTCAGTGGGAGCGGGACAGGGTTGGTTTTGCTTTGGTGAAGTTTTCCTCCAGGGTTGGTGAGATTTCTGTGAGTTACCCAACCCTGGTGTAGTTGTTATTTCTGCTGGTGCTTCAGCAAAGTTCCCCCATCTGGAGCAGAGCTGGGAACATCACAGAAGGTGTGGAGTGGGATAAGGCTGTGGTTCCCTGCATGTGGACACAACTGTTCTTTACAGGGGAAAAAACCCAAACCACAAACCCCAGAAACTGCCAGACTGTGTTTCCCTTAGCCCACAGGAGTGGGTGGGTGACTCAGCATGATGCCACCACGCTGGTGCAAGATGTTTCTGTCATTTTAGGATACAGAAACACTTATTCTGGTTAAGGACAACCCAGCTGTTACAGATTCCTCTTTCTTCCCCTCTGCACTGAATTTTGCTGGTTTTGTTTACTCCAGCTACTGAGCCCTTCTTCCTAGGGATCCTGAAATGACAATATCAGACTGATAAATCATAATTTGGTATCGTGGTTGGAAATAATGGCTTTGTCCTGCAAATCAACTCCTTTTATTAACTGAAAAATGTTTCAGTGGTCCACGTGTCAGGAGGCTTTTAAAACATGAACAAGGATGGGATCAATGTCCCCTGTCTCTGCTGCCTTCTTAGGAGCTGGAAAGGTATATGGAGGGTAATAGTTTACTCTTCACAGTGCCTGGAAAGTGGCCAGAAAAGCCAATATTATTCCTCCTCCCAGTTATGTGACAAAACTGCAGGGAAAGATTTAATTATTGCAATCTATTGTAGATACGAAGGATAATATAGCAGGTGGGAGGTAGGCAATGGAAGAAATTGATTTATGATTTATGGTTGTTATTTTCACTTATAGGTGCTATTATATGTGTCTGCCTCTGGACAAAACAAGGCTACTGTGCACCAATTTACAGTCAGCTTGCATCCTGTTTTATTTTCTCCCTAAATTGTTCAGTTATATTTCACATTATAATTGGTAAAAGTTACCTCTCCTTAGGGTAAGGAGGGATGTCATGATCTGCCCTGTTGGATCAAATAAAATTTTATGATCTGTATTTCTTGCCGAGGTGCATGGAAATATTCCATATTTCCCCAGATATTCAGTGCCCACACTTTTCTGCATGTTTGATGACGAGGACAGGTTCAGAATTTTCTGTATTAAACTCTCTGCACAGCCCACAGTAAATAAGAGCAAGCACCTCACCATCTCCCACTGCCTCACCATGCAAATGTTCCCACCCCCTCCATTCAAGCTCCTGCCTTGGGGATTGTGCCCTCAGGACTTTGTGGCACTTTAAATTTAATTAGCTCTCCTGTGTAGTGCAATCCACTGATGGCCTGGTGCTGCTGGTTAATAAGCTTTGATCAAAGTTAATAATAATAAAAAAAAGCCTGTTGTAACAGCGCCTGGCTGTGCAGTGCAGTTGAAGTTCCATCTGTGAAAGCTTCTCTTTAAAAGTCTGTTTTTAAGGAGTTTTAGTTCTCAGCCATTTTAATTTAACTCAGGTTCAAATGATTTCTCTTTTTGTCAGGCTGTAATTGAAAATGATTCATCCCAAGGAATAATCTCATTTCCCTTTCCCTTAAAGCTGTAGATACCTTTTTTTTTCCCCCTGAAACCCGATACTGATTTTTCTCCCCCCACAACCTGATGGTTTTATGCCCCTGAAATACTTGTGGTTGCCAAACTGGTTTCCTTCTGTGTTACACCAAGTGCCATGGTCAAAATACTTTTACAGTACAAGCATCAAGATGCTCCATGGCCCTTTAATATTCCTGTACTGAGAATTCCACTAGGAGAGATTTATAACATATTACTTTGATGTTTTTCTATGAAAATTATCAAAATTGCTTATATCTCTGCATATTCTCTCCATACCTTCTTACTGTTCCTGCTTCAGCATTTAAAAGGTGGAGCTGAATATGGTTGCCCCAAAATGAGTAATTATTCAGTGAAATTATATAACTGACAGAGTCAGATTTATGCTTTGCTAAGACTGTTGAAAGTTTGGTGATTGACCAAAAAAATTAGAGCAGCTAATGATCACACTGCAGAGTTAGGTGCAACAACATTGATTAGTGTAAAATTAAAAAATATTTGTTGTTGTATTATCCACATGCTACCAAATGTTACATATGAAAGAACTTTTATTTCCTTGGTGAGTTGTAAAATCTTTTCAAGTGCTACTTAATTCCTGCATAAATCATCAAATTATCTGCATTTAATATATTTAAGTTAAATTTAATACCCTTATTTTAGAAAAATTTTCAGACCAAGCTGGTGATTCCAAGCCTGATGCACACCCATGAATCCAGTGTTATTTGGTTTTTTTTCCTTCTCCTCAACTGAAAAACCAGGGTAATTTCAACAATTCAGCAATGTACACTTCGAACAGAGGTGGAATTATTTCATTTTTGGGGGGAGGGGGTTAATATGTTCACACAAAGGAGAATAAATGACGTAAAGTTCAATTCTTAAGTAAATAAATAGAAATTAAATCCATTAATGAAGCAGTGCCTTCATAAATGTTATCTCCTTCCACAAATAATCATTTCCCAAGCCTATTTTGACACCTGTTGGTAGAGAATGTAACCCCCCAGCTGTGAAACTGCAACATTCAGTGGAGCTGCAGCTGTGCCCTGCTCTGCCTCATCTTCCTCCAATCCACAGCTGAAGAGCCACTGCTCATCAGGTGGGCAGGAAATCCAGCCAGCCATCAGCAGCCTGCCAGGGCAATCCCCATTCCACCTTCCCTTTCTCCTTTAATCCACAGTCCCTGCATTTTTTTTTTAGCACCCAGGGTAATGGGCTTTTTGGGATCTGGTGCAATTAAAGGACCTGGCAGGGATTATTTTTGTTACACCAAATTATTCTTCAATAATTGCATTATGGAGTTCAGGAGTGACTGAATTCGGTGCACAGAGAAATGCAAGGCTGCCCAGGAAACCTCTGTCACACAATTTCATTTTAAACTTCATCCTTCCACTACCCCAGGCTGCTCTAAGCCTTGTCCAGCCTGGCCTTGGACTTTTCCAGGGATCCAGGTGCAGCCACAGCTTCCATGGGAATTCCATCCCAACCCTTCCCCACCCTCACAGGGAACAATTCCTTCCCAATTTCCCAACTGACCCTGCCCCCTGCCAGTTGTCATTCAGACAGGAAGAAACAGCATCAAAAATATTTAGTTATATTTCATGACATACTAAAAACAAGATAATTGGCATGCAGAAAACACAGTGCATTTGCATTCCCTTCCTGAAAACATGTCTGTGCTTCAGAAGAGCTGACATTTGGTTTAGCACTGTTGGCTCCTGGAGAAGGATCCTTTCAACAAGGGAGAAATCCTGGTTCTTGAGGAAGAGAGGTTCCTGAAGGGGTGGTGATCCTGAGCATTGGGATAAAAGCCCTTATTTTCAGCTGGGGAATGGGCTGCCTGTCAGTGCAGCCAGCAAGCCCTGGATGCTGCAGGTGCTGGCACACCAGGGAGCACCTGGTGGCTGTCACACAGCTGTCACCTGTGGCTGTTCCACATTCCCTAGCAGCTCTTGTGATGCTGAGCTGGGTGTTTTGCAGGCTGCCTTCCCAAGCTCCACATCTCCTGTGTGTTTTGGGCAGATCAGGCTGGGGCATTTCCCCAGTGTTGGGTGCACACAGTTTATTTTTTATTTGGAGTGTGGCTCTCCCTGGAAGGGCATTTGCTCTGGCCACCTGTGCAGCACTCACTGCCATAATTATCTTAATGACTTCCCAGCTGTATTACAGTGGCTCATCCCAGCCAACAGCCTATCTTGATTAAAAGCTGGATTGCTCAAGATTGCACTAAGCCCTGTGGTTGTTCCCTTGATTTATTGCTTTTCCAGGTTAAAGCACACATCCCTGTTTTTAACTGGAAGTTTTCTCAGCCAGGCTGCACCCTGTGAGTCTGGGAGCTGGATTCCCTGTTTGGCTTTGCTTCCTGTAGCCCTTTCATTGTGTCTTTAAGCACAGTGGAAACCTGATGGGAAACAGATTTTACACATAAGGAAATGTCAAAGTCATCACACTATCTATAACAGGAATAGAAAAAAATGTTTTATTTTAAAGCTTTACAACACCCTTGATTAAGAAGAAGGAAATCTCTGCTTCGTCTGAAAGTCATGAAAGTAATACTCCTGTAAACTTTTTTTTTTACTTATTCCCTCCTCCTCTTCTCTACTGTCCTGCTTATCTTTCTGGATATTTTTGGGTTTTGTCTCCACCTCAGTTGCTCAGTACTGTCCTAAAGTCACCTTCCTGTGTATCTTTAGGCTTTTATTCTTAAAGTGGCACACAGATCAACCTAAAAGACACTGAGAGTGAGGTGATAAAATTGTGCGAGAAAAAATTTGCTTTACTCAATGGAAACCCTAAATGCTGGCACTAAACTGATACACAAATTCCACATAAATCACTTGGCATGTTGCCAGACTTCCTGGAAAGCAGGGCTTTGTTTTTTTGGTGGTTTTTTTTTGTTTTGTTTTGTTTTTTTCCAGTCATTGTATTGGAGGGTGTGAGAAGTTCCTTTTCATCTTTAGGACAAAAGGCTCTTCTCAAGGATCCTTTTCCTCCATATCCATGGAGTCACGTGCATGGATTTCATGCAGAATATTAGAAATCTGTGAAACTTGGAAGGGGAAAAATGGCTTCAACAGAATTCCAGACACAGTAGGCAAATGCCATGGGTAGTTATTACTCCAGGTTTTGTCGTGCATTTTGCTGTATTCTGCTTGGTTTGAAGCTTAACCTGAACTCTCTGGTTTATGTACAGCAGGCCAGGTGAGCTGGCAAAGGAGCTCTCAGTTACACCCCCAGTCCAGGCAGGTCAAACAAACAGGAAGCTTTAGACACTCTAAAAGAGAACTTGCCCATACAGGATCTGATAGAGGGGAGATGTTTTCAAAACTGGAGCTGTCAGCAGCATCTTTTCTTTTTCTTCTTTTTTTTTTTGTGGTTTTTGTTTGTTTTGGGGTTTTTTTGTTTGTTTGGGTTTTTGTTCTTTGTTTTGTTGTTTGGGGTTTTTTTGTTTTTTGTGGTTTTTTTACTTACTGTATAAATTAAAAGTAATAAAGGATATAATGCCAAAGCAAAAGTACTGTAAATACTGAGTTTTGCTTTCTTTAATTGGGTGGGGAGAGAACCCAGTATATGTTATATAGAGAGTGTGTATTTCCTCATACATACAAATACCTCATTTATTTACTTTTTTTTTTTTTTGTTTAAAGCTGAATAATTTTGATCTGTTAGGACACACAAAACATGACACCTGCTAACCTTCCAGAGAGAGTAGAAATCATGAGGTTCAGAGCTTTGCATTTGTATTTAGGAAAACAAGTGCAAAACCTGCTCTGGGCATCCTGAGTATGACCCTCCTCTCTTATAAACGAAATATCTAACCTTTGTTTTTAAAATGTAGATTTAAATAAAAAGAAGCCCACAGATGGATTCATCTTCCTGTAGTTTTAATCTCCGTTTCACAAGTCTTTACCCAGCTTTGCTCCTGTTCCTGTGAGTTAAAAGGTGTGATTGTGATCACCTGTGACCAATCACACTGAAATCATTGGGGCCTCTTTGAAATTCTTCCCAAATTTAAACCCAGTAATTCACTTTTCCAGGGAAGGTATCCCTGTAGTCAAGCTGCAAACCTTTTCTTTTCCTGTAGCTTATACAAATGTCATTAATAACTCATTTATAACTCATTACCCATTCTGTCAGTGTGTAAAAAGGCACAATATCATTCTTCATGCAAACAGAAATTTGGATGCTCTGTGAGCAGTTCAGAACATACTGTTCCAGAAATCTGAATATGTAAATGTAAATTAAAATGAGTGACCATCTTTAACTGTCTTTTTTCATAGAATATGGGGTAAAATTTAATCCTTGTTGTATAGATATCAATTGTGTCCAAATTCAGGGTAATCAAAATAAAACAAAAAAGGTACATTACCATACATTTGTATGTACCAGTATTTTTGAATATACTAAAAATATAATAAAAGCTAAAAATTGGCATTGTTTCCATGATAGTTTTTCTTAGCCTCTCTTAACCAAGTAACTGCCTCAATCACTTGAAAGCCACAATCAAAAAAAATTGTCTTCAGTGTTGATGTGCATGCCAGAAAACCAGTTTACTATGCTTATGTCACATGACTCCCACTTCACTGTCAGGGCATTCCTTTGTTCAGTTTGAGAGCAGAGTTTTTGTTTTGTTTTGTTTTGTTTTATTTAATAAGGATACAAAACTTCCTCAGCACAAAAGTGAATAGGCAGCTCTTTGGTAACTGTGCTGATAGCTAAAAAATCTCAGCTTTCAAGAGTTCCAAACTAATTGCCATGATTTAAAGGGTTAATCCATCAGTAGCTTGGAAAGAAATTGGATGTAACCAGTTCAGGCAAGACCAAAAGCCTTACTTTTTTGTCTCTGTAATGAGCCTGGTTGTTTCAGTTGGAGCAAGAAACTCAGCTTGTGGGAGAGCACCTTGGAGCAGGGATTTGTCTCAGCTGAGACTGGGTCTTCAGGTGTGCTCACCTGGCTGCAATGTTGTCCTTGTTCATACAGCCCCCAGATTCCCCTCTGCTGATCTTGAAACTGTCTCCAATTCCATACAGGAAAAGCAGGGTTTATTTGGGATTAGCCATACTGTCAGTCAGGAAAAAAACAGCTCTTTAATCTACAGCCAGGTGTTGGATTCTCACAAGGATACTCATTACCTGGGTTCCTGGGAGAGAGGGGTCAGGTCAGGAATATCTGATTGCCAGCAATTTCCTTAAGACCTTTCCTGGTTAACCTGTCTGTAATCCCCAGGGGTTCTTTCAGGGGGTGATGTTGGCATTCTGGCACTCTCCAGTAGATTATTTTAATTTTGTCCCACCATCTCCATGCGGTGTGAATGCACCTCATCTGCTGAAATCTTTAAAGCATTAAAAAAAAGAAAAAAAAAAGATAAATTCTAAATATAAAATAAAGCTGTTGTATACTCCCTGCTTCATTGTTTACTTCATTACACCTCAACAAATATTAACTCCTCTAGTTAGACCAGGCATGAAATTTGGTCTACTTTGGGAACAGTATAATTAACTAAATGGCTCACTAATATAGCTTGTTGCTCCTGCAGGAAGCATCAAAACATTTTGGGTGCAATCTTTGAATTTTAACAAGATTTGCATAATTTTGATGAAGGTGAAATTTTCTTCTGTTATTTTTGGTATGTCTGGTTTTTGTTTTGTTTTGTTCAAGAGGTGAGGAGAAGAAAGCAAAAAACCAGTGACTTCCATGGAGCTGCCCTGTGGCCCAGGGGACAGGGAAGGAATATGTGATGAGATTTGGGACACATCTCCAAAGTGAGGCAGTGGCTTTTTGCATCATTGATCAGTGGGAGTGAGAATGAAGCAGGTGCCAAAAAGTGTGTGTTTGTGTTGGAAACAGCACACAAGGTGTTACCTGACAGAGCCCTCAACATCTACGTGGGGTGCAGCAAGCAACCTTGGGGAAATCTCCTGGAAATGCTGATTTTTTCCAAAGCAGTTGCATTTTGTGAATCCCTGAATTTCCATTGTTAGGTAGGACACTTTGTCCTTGGTTACCAGTGATCCTGTTTTCTATATGTGGAAGACTGGCAGTGTTTTTTGGTTGGGATTTGCAGGAACACCCCCTTGGTGTGGGAAGGAAAAGATACATAGGATGTGAAAAATGACAAGGATATTGGGTCGTAAGTAATTTTCTTGGCCAGTCTGTAAAAGTCCCACAAAATCCATCAGGCAGGGTTGTGAGCAGATCACACAGACTGGTTTGTGTCAGAAGGGACTTTGAGGATCACTTGAGAACAACAAATCTGAGTCACAATTCCCAGCCACGTCTCCAGGTGTGCTGAACACACCTCCCCACAGAACACTGCTGCCTGTTTGTGTGGCTGCTGCCTGCAGAACGAGCCTTTGTGCAGCACATTCAAAACATGTTGATGCTCCTCTGGAAGCTGCTTGTAAATCGCTCCTGGTTTGATTTCAATTCTGTTGAGCAAAAAAGGTCAATTCCAACATTGCCGCCTACCTTGATTGTTTAAAGGAAAAGAAAATTTGGCCATTGATGTGAAATGCAGATGGACTTTTAGGTTAGATGGATTTTCAGTAATTTCACTATACCGTCATTCATCTTTCATGTGATGTGCCCTATTTTTATTTCACCTTGCTGTTTTTTCTGTCTCTCCCATGTCTAAAGCTATGTCATTAACCAGTGAAATTCAGGAACATGCTGTGCCAAGTTTCTGTAACTTCTGAGGACATTAACAAATCACTAACCAAGCACAAATGCTATTAAGATACAGAAGAAATTGAAATACACTCCTCTCTGCATGCCCAGGAGGGATAAGCTCCCATTGTGCACTCAGCTTAACTTTTCATCAAAGTGGATAACAGAGAACTATTTTATTTCTGGAACTTGTAGTTTAAACTTCCCAGAAATGATTGAGTCTTATAGCTTTTAGGGAAATGCAAAAAGTGCTTCTGCCCACCAAGGACTTGATAAAGATTTTTGGCACTTGTGACATGAATGCATCTGTCTTTTCCTTGTGATCAGAAATGGAGGCAGGCTGCGAATGATGGAAATGTGAGCTTCCATTTCCCACTTCCCTCTGCTAAACTGATTTTTTTTTTCTTTTTGAGAGAGAGAGAGAAATGAAAGGTGTTGCACAGCTAGCCATCAGACTGAGCAGCTGGCCTCAGTTATTGCAGGCTGATGACACTGACCACATCACACCAAGGGTAAAATCAGATCTCTGCCACAAATCCTCACGACTCAGGAGCCTTCCCCATGAAGCAGAACAGGAATTAGAAGATTCTCAGCAGAGGATTTTTGAGGGCTATGAGTGCTTTCAAGCTATCCTTAAGATATTTGAATCATGAGATTGATGCCAGTCATTTTCAGAAAGCATCAGCAAGGTCAAAACTGTGATTGGCCTTTGGTTTGTGTCTTTGTGCCTGTGTGAGTGAATTATGTCACTTTCAGGGCTACTGAGCTGCTTCCTGATGCTTTATTCTTTACTCAATTGCAACACTTGGTTCAGGAGCTGCCAAGTGAAAAAATCTACTCTCTTTCTAGGCATATGAACATCAAAAACCTGGCTCAATGTCTGAGAACCTCCTGGTTAGCCTCATAGCACAGTTGAATTTCAATAATCTGAGGAAATAATAGGCAGAAAATCACATTACACTGGAAAGAGGCATCATTCTCACTGCACCCTGAGAGAAGGAGGGTCTTGTCTACCTGTCAGAAACATGGAACTGTAGGTTCACAGATTCAATAAGACTGGGGAAGACCTCAAAGATCATTGGGTCAGATGGTGAACCCAGCAGTGCCATGTCCCTAAGCACCACATCCACACATTTGTTGAGCACTTCCAAGGATGATTCCACCAGTGCCCTAAACAGCCCATTCCAGCACTTGAAAACCCTTTGTGTGAAGAAATTATTCCTAATACCCAAACTAATCCTCCTCTGGTGCAACTTGAGGCCCTTTCCTCTTGTCCTGTCTCCTGTGAAGGGCCAGAAGAGATCAACCCCAGTGCTGGACCTTTGAGTTGTGGAGAGCCAAGGAGAGGAGATGGTTTATTTAGGATAAACTAAGGATGAAAGACATGCAGCCATCCCATTGTAGGCACTTTTGTGTGTGCTGGAGGGATTCTGTGTGCAGGGAAAGGCCAACTGTGCCACTGAAGCCACACCAGATAAGCCAGCACTTTCAGGAGATACTTACATTTTGTGGCTAGAAGACATTAAATACTTTCCTAAAGCCCCAGCCCCATTAAGGATGTGTCTATAACCTACTGAGGAGAATTTTTACTGCATTTATGATGGAAAGTTGCCTTAAAATAAATCACTGGTGAGTTCCCCCTGGGAGGGAGAGTGTCAGCCAGCCCCTGTTGAGCTGGAGGGAAAGGAATGGGCACAGGAGATGAGCCTTAGTGAGGCAGGGGGATATACCCCATGGTTCCTGTCTTCTGGTGGGAGACACAGTGTTAAATTTGTGGCACAGATTAGGGATTTTGCAGCTCTGAGGTGGGAACCATGTCTGTTTCACCCCGTGCTGCTCCATCCATCTGCAGCAATGAGTAGTAGCAGTAAAGGGCAGAACAAGTTGCAATTTCATGTAATTTTTTTTTTCCTTTATTTTTTTTGAAAAATGGGACATCAGACAGGAAGAAGTGGCACTACATTTTGGTGAGATTAAGCTATTTCCCACTTCATTCTCCTCACTGTGGCTTGCTAAAATTACTGTGACAGGAGAAATGTGACATTACACTTATTAACAGCAGCCAGTGGCTCAGTCAGTCGTGACCCTTATCCTGGCAGCAGTGAATTAACCCTGCTGTGTATCCATGTCCTTTGTCTGGGGTAGGAAACTCAGAGGGAAAACAGCCCCCAGATCTTTCCTTGCAGCACCTGGTGTCTCAGAGCTCAGCTTCTCCCAGTGGCCCAGGCTGCTGCTGTCCCCATTCAGGACAGCACTGACATTTTTAATTCACGGCTGCCTCTCAGAACAAATCATCCCCTTGTTGCTCGTGGGCCTGAGGAACTTTAAAATCCCTGTCTGGCAGACAGGAGGTGGCTTTATTTTCCTTAGATATCCTTGGATAACTAGATCAACACAGTTCTTGTTATCAGCTGGAATAGTTGTTATTAGTGAAAACAGTGTTAGAGGAAATAACAGGTATTTTTGTAGTGAGGGGTCCTGAGGGTGAATGGTGAAGGCACAGAGCATTTTCCTTTTTTAAACCACCAAAACAAGAGGCTCTGATGAGTGAGCATGCAGGCTAGCAGCAGTCCAGGGGCCAGCAAGCTGCCTGGGCTGGGAGCCCATCATAGTATCTGAGAATGTCCTCCCAAAACTACCCTGGCCACGCAGCTCCCTTCACCTTTTTCCAAGGCTGGGAAAGATTTGTTGCATCAAATAGAATTTCATATCCCAGGACAGGTTTGGTGTGTTTCTTAGCAGTTTAAAAATGGATGTCTTAGCTGTGGTTATGCTTTTTCCCTGCTACTTCAGGGGAGAGAAAGCAGCAATAGACTTTAAGCTCTTTCATATAATTTAACAAAGAAGACCAAAGCTGCTGTGCAGGTTTTGCAAGAGAGGGAATGGTAAAGAAGGATTCTAGGTGTTTCTCAGGTAATGATATTACTCAGCTGCCTTTTCAGGAAATACAATTTGAAGTGACTGCGTTCATGCCCAGCATGCAATTAGCCTTTTGCTTTGTTTTGTACATTTCACCAGCAAGCTCTATCCCAGAATAATACTCTGAATTCTCAATTGGTGTAATTCATTATGGTTCCATTAACTTCCAGAGAGGCTGTTCTGGTTTATTCTGGCCCCGTCCCTGGCCAAAGTGTTCAGTTCTGAATATGTAATAAAAGTGTTACTCATCTGAGCAGCTGCTATTCACATCAGCACTTTGTGCCCAGTCCTGGAGGTTTTAATGTGTTTTTTGTTGGTCAACAAAGAGGGTGTTGTGTGCATGGGCAAAGATTAGATGTATCTTTCTCTGCTTTTGAGCTCTGCTCTGACGTTTCTCACTCTTCTGCACAGTGTTCTCCTCCACCAGGACTCAGACCAGACTGGCCTTCCTGGGAGGCAGGGTGCCAAAATAACACCCAGTACCAGCAACCATGGGACTGAGGGCAGCACTGTGGAGCCTTCCCAGCTCCAACTGGAGCACACAAGGAAGGAAAATATTTTTTTTTAAATGTCTGATTTGGAACTCTGTGCGATTTTTCTTTTTTCTTTTTCTCCCATTTTTTTTCCCTTAAGTTAGGTATACCAATATAATAATGATTAATCCAATAAAAGAAAATTGCAGGTTCTCAAACATCTTTTTAGACAAGTATTATGATGGTTAGAAACAATATAAGTTAAAGGCAAAAATTATAGCTTTAATAATATCAACATTGGTTTTTTTCTAAGGATCAGGCTGCCAAATACAGCACTACTCAGGATAGCTGGTGTACTTCTAAAATGGAACCTTTAATTTAAGAAAATGTGATACCAAGATTCTCTGTTGCATAGTTCTTTTTTTTTCCTGGAAAGACTAGAAAAAAAAAATCAAATGATACAATATTTTCTGCTTATAGAACCTTGTAATGGCTTTATGTCATCCCACACATCACTTGCCTAACCTGTGATTTTATTCAGCTTTTACTGTTAGTGAGCTTAATTCTTCAGGTCTTTGTAGCCTGCAACACCTTTTTTTCTCTTGGTTTTCTAGAAGGAGTCGTAAAATCATTTATACTTTCCAACATCTTCAGCAAATTTCTCTGGAAGTAACCCACTGACATTCTTCCTTTGACAACACTGTGTTTTTGTAGTATTTCATCACTAGAGTTTAGCATGTGGTTTATATCACAGTGATCATCCCTTGATATTTTTTTCTGAAGCAAGGTGCCAGAGGAAAAACTCTTTTCAGTCTAAACCAGTCTGTTTTGTTGTGGTGGGAAAAGGAGTGTGTGTTTACACACCCTTTGTATTTAAATCCCATTTTCTCTAAGCTTTATTTAGTTAGAGGGAGACTGTATTACTTTTTGTAATCAAACCTTACCATTACAGTAACTGTTGTTTTGGAGAAATGTCAGGAACTGTTTAAAATTTCCACAGGGCCTTAATAATTTAAATGAATTTTTGATGGTAAAGGGGCATGAGAATTGCCCCGTGTAATGAAATCACAAAAATACATTAAATATAGAAAAGCATTTTTTTCCTTGCATATGGATATTTTGAGCTTGCATGAAATATTAAGCAACCATAAATTATCCCTATATATAGATATATTTTTTTTTAGAACTGCTGCACTTTGATGGAGGGGTAGAGGAATTGCACCAAGCTTTGCCAGTCCAGGCTGTGTTTCACCCTTCAGTAATCTCTCAGGCAGCTGATACTCTGCATATCACCAAAACCCAGCAGGGAGACTCTTTATCAGAAGAAAATACCGTGTTTCCTGGGCTTGGATATTTGGGGTTTGTGTCTCCAGGTGGGTTTGGGGGATTTGGATGATCAAGCCCCTGTCATTCCCATTTTAATAAACAATTTTCCTGGTGCCTGCTGGCCCTGGTGGCTCTTAGGGACGTTGGCTTGGGGAGGACCCGTGGAACACGAGCACAGCCCAGGGCGTGATCCTGTTTTTTCTCACTGAGGGCTGCAGCTTTTTGCCATATGGAAAGACTATCCCAGAGTTAGCAGGTCCCAGGGGAGCAGGGCCAGTCCTGTAACGAGTCTGGTCACCACACACACTGACCTCACCCTGCATCCTGGCCCTGCATCCCTGCTGTCTGGCTGACTTGTTTGCCATGGTCTCCTGCCATTCATCCCCACCACTAAAAAATCCCTGAGGACATCCCAGCTCATCCATACCCTGTGCACCACCTGTGTTTCCATGCTGTGCCTCTCCTGAAGCTGAGCTCCTTCCCTCTCAGTGCTGGTCTTTGCTCATGGTCACAGCCCAGCCCAGGAGAGCCCTGCAGATGTCCGAGGACCTGGTGAAAAAAACCAGCCCAGGTCAGGGGGGAAACACAGGTCTGGGCTCCTGTGTTACAGCCCATTCACAGTGAATAACAAATTATGGCTAAAAATCGTGCTGTGGGTGTGTCTGTGGGAGTGTTTAAGAGCATCTAAATAGAAGTTGTTACAGATTAAACCAACTTCTGGATTCTGATTGAGACCTGGTGATTGATAATTTTTTGTTCCTCGTGTATCTGCGTCCGGGTTTCACGTTCATTGTTCAGTAAGTGTTGTAATAAATATTAATGTGTTGCTGCTCTCAAAGTACTTACCGAGGTCTTTGAGATCTTTAAAATTCTTTAAATACACCCTCAGAGCCTCTTAGGGCAACCAGAATTACCTGTAGCATTTTCCAAAGCAGAATTATCCCGTGATGTTGATTGAGATTGTGCCAGTGCATCTGCCATAAAAACATTAATGTCATGTCTGACTGAGGCACCTTCCATGCTCATCATTTCTGAATCCATTACAAAGACCTTAATGGCAGCTGTATATAAAGACATGCCATAATGACATCTTAAATGCTGTCTTTAAATTCACAGCATGAAAAGCCTTTCAGGAATACTCTATGACAAAAAAAAAAAAAAAAAAAAAAAAAGGAGAGAGCTGACAGCAATTTGTAGATAATACTCATGGTATGTCTTTTATTTAGTGGAGGTTTTATATTGATTTCAAGAGAAATAAATGGGTCCAGGAAGGTAATAGTGTAAATAGAACTTTGTTCCTAGTGAATGACATGTGAGACTTCAGTTCAGCTTGCTAATTTCACAGCAAACACAGGAAAATGCTTAACAGAGTTTGGAACTCTATCAACTGGTTACACAAAATTTAAAAATATGCAGTAGAAATAAGACAGCTAATGCTAGTTAAATTCAGGGGGGGAAATAATGTCTATACATACAAAAAGCACAATATAAATATTCCGAAAATCACTTCTGCAGCAAAGGTTATTTGGAAAGGGCACAAGCTTCTCATGGAACAGTCTTTGAGAAGGAAGAGGTTTGAAAGAATTCTGTCACTTTCTGGGCCATGATTTGCTTTTACCAGTCACCACAGTCTCTTCAGTTTGTCTCGAAGTTTTCTAAAGGCAGGGAAAGAAAAGGAGAATGGATATAAAAGAAGGCAGTACAAAATCTCAGTGGCTTCACCCCAAAGTTTTGATGATCATCACGGAAGTGTGGAGGATGCTGGGGCAAAGCCTGGCTTTCCTGAGGTTGTCATGTCAAACTTCCCATTTTTTCTCTTCATTTTTCAAGACTTCGGATACTTTGGGCAGTGGTTTAATCTTTAAATAAAAATTTTTAAAAGCCCAAAACACATTTAATGTCTAAATTGGCTTCCTTAATTATTTCACAATGTCGATGTCACCTCTGGCCCTGTCAGAAGCACTGTTTGGGGCATTAATTAGGCTTTTCACTCAGAGCTGTTCTCCCTCAGCAGTGACTGAAGGATTATGGACACAATTCATAACCTTTTGCATGCTGAAGAATCACCTTGGCCATCAGAGCGGCTCGTGGGCCACTGGATCACAGAAGTTCTTGTGTCTGAGCCTTGCTCAACAGCACTGGCCTTCTCCTGGAGCCTGCCCACCCCAGGATTCACCATTTCCCATTTACTCATCTCGACTTTTGTCCTTTGACAACGACATTTTGAGTGATTTGGCTCTGTGCTGTCATTAATTCTGTGTGTTTCTGTGTAAGGACAGTTTTAAAGTGGCTGGTTTGTGTTCCAGGGTTAAAGCTGTGTGTTATTATGGAGGGGGCATAGGTCTTGTGTCACTGACTGATTTTAGAGTGGGTTATTTTAAAGCTTTAAATCTGTCTTTTCCTCTAAAAGGTATAGTGCCACATATTTATGTTGCTCTTTTATCTCTAAAGTACACCACATATTTACGTTGCTGTATAAATAAGTAGCAAAATACCTTCTGTTCTGAATGTAGTATTTGTTTAAATGATTTTGTGCTTCCTTACAAATATATAGTGAGATACAGGCAAGCAAAGTTCCTGTTTAAATAGATTTTTATTTCAGTTTTTTCCACCTGAAGTGTTTTCTCACCTGAAGTAGAAACACCTATAATACAAAAAACCGGAATGTGTAATACAAATGAAAAAAAATCTTAGACTTACACGTTGTAATGATCAAGTTATTGGTAGAGGTTACTAATTTATCCACCACAAAATGCCATCATTACGAAAACATACATTTTCCAGAGTTATGGCCTCCCTTGAGTTGTATTGATTTCCTCAAAGGTTGTTTAATGGGGAAAGAAATCATTATTGTGGCAGAGGAGTCTGAGCTCCAGGGCACCGGGAGGGATGTCCGAGGTGCAGCTCACACTTGGTTTTTAAGGCTGCCTTTGGTACACAGGGGGAAATCTCTCTGTCCTCATAATTCCCGTGGGGTTCCTGGGGAATGACCTGTGTGTCAGGATGGTGATCCTCCAAACCAGCTTTAATCAAGGAGACCAGCTAGTCCAGAGACTCCTCAAGCACCAGGGCGACCCAGTGCTTTATCCAAAGAAATAAGAAAATAAATTTAACAAGTGATGGAATCAGAGAATCATTTATTTAGGTTGGAAAAGCCCTCCCAGGCCATCGAGTCCCAGCTGTGCCCCATCCCCACCTTATCCCCACCCNTCCGTTCCCTGCCCTGGACACGCTCCAGCCCCTCCATTCCCTGCCCTGAGGGGACAGAAATGGACGCGGCACTCGAGGTGTGGCCCAGCGGTGCCAGCACAGGGCCGGGCCCTGCCCTGGGCCTGCTGCCGCCCTGTCCCCGGGACGGCCCCGCTGCCATCGGCCTTCTGGGCACACTGCTGGGTCAGGAAGTCAAAATAAAGCAAAATAAAGTCAAAAGGCTTTATTGTGTACAGGTCTTGCAGTCGCTGCTGTGTGTTTCTCCATCCAAGCCATACTGAGTGAAGAATCACAGGAGTAGCAGCAGCAGCTCTCACTACGTGCACGAGGGGTTTGAGACTTACTGTTGGTATTAATTCAGAAGCCCCTTTTCCACAGTGGTCATGAACAAATATGTTACTTATGTTCATATTCCAAATAGCAGCACAGATGACTGTTACCTGCAGAGGTTGTGAAGTCCCCAAAAGTGTCCCCAAAAGTGTCCAGGTTGGACACTGGGGCTTGGAGGATCCTAGGATAGTGCAAGGTGTCCCTGCCATGGTGGGGGTGGGACTGGATGGGCTTTAAGATCCCTTCCAACCCAAACCATTCCACAATTCTGTGGTTTTATGACTACATAAAGGTTAACAAAATAATCACTTACCGGCTTGAAATCGGTAAATAATGTTGATTATTCACGTTCTTATTTGGGGCTGGCTTTCAGACCTTGGGCTCCACATTCACAGAGCCAGGGGCTAGGGATAATAATGATTTTTGACACGTGGGGTAACCTTAGAGGAGGGATAACCTGTGATCACTGGAAGCCCCAGCACTGCTGGTGCCAGGGCCTGGGTCTGCTGGGTGGGCTGAGCCACGTCGAGCAAAAATGATAGAATTCCAGGCATGAGGTTTGTGCTTTATGAGCCTGCTGAGAATCACTCTGGGCTGCAGAGCCTCACGTTGAATTGAGACATCACAGCCCAGAAATCTTCCCCAAAGCTTTCTGTGGCCTCGTGATTTCAGCTCCTCTGTCCGCCCGCTTTGTTTTGTTTGCTCGACCTGCGTGGTGCTTCATTGCTCCTGGGAGTCATGTCCAGAAGCCTCCTACCTCCACCCTGGGTGGTACAGATGATCCAAACGGGACATCCCGGGAGCCCAGAGGATGACTCCAGCAAACAGGCACACCCGGGACGCTGAGCTCATCCAAACCTTTTCAAACCGCGACCTTTTTGGTGCTGATGCCTCAGCTTGGCCGTGATTCCGTGCTGGATGACAGTGCACCCAGCCGTGGTGCACAGAAAATCAGCCTTAGTTCAGAGGTCTGGGGAGATTCGAGGGCCAGAGAGGGAGGAAAGGGTCATGCAGTAAATCAGGAATTGCAGTGGGTTGTTGAGAAGCTGTTGCTGAGCAGCCTAAAACTCGTCCCCAAACAGCCCCTGGCCAAGCACCACAGCCCCAAAAAGCAGCACAGCATCCCAGCCACCGGCTTTGGTGCTGCTTCTGTCAAGCACCTGTGGAAAATAAAGCAGGGAAAACAACCTTAATTGCTAGGAGACGTTTAGAAACAAATTTCAATTTGTTTCTAAGTTTCAAATCTGAAATTCAAATCTGAAATTCAAATTTCAAATCTGAAATTGCAAAACCTTGCCTCAACAGGGCGCCTGCCTGACCCACATCAGGGAAGATCTGAGCACATCCCCAGGATTTCTCTTTGGGTTAGAGACACTATAAATTTCTATTTATAAGATTTTTCAAGAAAAATCATAACCTTTAGCAATGCTTGTAAGAATGGATTTTTTAGAATTATAATCCTACTGAAGTATTTTCAGCAAAATGCATTGATGTGGATTATTTAAAATCAGTATCTCCCATCTGATTATGTGGCTCGTTGAAATTTCCCTTCTCAAGGTATTTTGTAAAAGAGGGATTTTTATCACAGATCATGGTCTCGATGGTTAAAATTAATGAGTTCCATCAGAGTCTCTTGGATATGTGTAAAATGCATTCTTTTTTTACCCTCTTGTATTTTGATAGATGGAAAGAGACTTTTTTCATGCTTTCTGACCAAAATTATCATTTGTGTGTCAAATTTACCCTGATTTTTTTTTTTTGCCATGTAGTTTCAAGACAATGTGAGATGGCAACAGATGAGCACCTGAGTTTTCCCCAATAAATAAGCATTGAGAAGGAAACCTTATGGCAAGCAGATTTTACCATAACTTGATTAGTTTCCCTGCAGGTTTGAAATAAAAGTGTTTTGTGGGGGATTTTTTCTTTGGTTTGTTTTGTGTGGGGTTCACTGTTTGGTTTGGTTTTTTGTATTTTTTTTTCTTTTTTTTAAATTAAAGTGTTATATTTAAAAAGCTTTTAGAAAAGGCTAACATCAGGAAAAGAATAGACTTTGCAAACAGAAATCTCAGTGGTAATGCAGCCTAGAAGGGTGAAATATAAACTTCCTTCCTGAGCTGAATACAATTTATAAATTTTGTATGGCTGGATCTAAACTTTTTGCTGGAGTTGTTTTAGAATGTGTCTTCATAAACACTTCCCATGGAGATATTCTTTGTAAAAATAAACTTTAATAACCAGCTGACAGAGAATTTATGGAACCTTGGTCTCAACTGCCTCTTGGCCCCTGGGGATTATGGTACAGTAAACCCAAAGTTATACAAGGAATTAAATATACAGTAGGGCAGGACAAAGGGAATGGGGAACGGTTGTCACTGTTTCCCTAAAATTATTTTTTTATTATTATTATTATTATTATTATTATTATTATTATTATTATTATTATTATTGTTTTGTTGTTGTTTGTTGTTGTTGTTTTGTTGTTATTATTATTATTATTATTATTAATTATAATTATAATTATATGATAAATTACTTATATAATATAATTAATATATATAGTGACATATTCCTGTTGCTATCAGTGAAGCAGATGCCTGGACTGTAAATACCATTGTTTAATGTCTCTGAATGACCTAAATGGATCTATTTCTCATGAAAAATGCCAGGATCTGTGTGCACGGGGTAACTCCAGCGTCGGTCGGAATGGTGTTTCCTCAACTGCCTGTCAGGAATGACTTAATCCTGCTTTGCAGATATTGCCTTTGCATCCCTGGGATGCCTTAATTTCCATACCCATTCATTTAGGAGGCTCTGCTGAGGATGTCAAAGAGATGCTAATTGTCACCAGCCACGGCGATCCCTGGGGAATTGTGCTGGGATTGAGAAACCACGGGAATTGCTGGAGTCTCACCGCAGCCAGGGATTAAAGTGATGAGTTCTGCTCCCTCTCCGCTTTTCCCTTTCCCTGGCAGCTCTCACAGGCAGGCCCGGTGCTCTCCGGGTGATGGTTCTGTGCCACTCGGCCACCTCTCAGCCCATTTTGTCTAAAATTGGTGCTGATTTTACCTTGAACCGGCAACTTCATTGAAGAGCAGAACTTGGAAGTTCAGCTGATTAATTCCATGGAGCAGCACATGCTGCCTGGAGTTGGGCAGAATTCAGCCAGGGTGTTCTGCTCTGCTAACAGGAGGGCTCTGGGAGGAATTTAGGGGAGTAGAATAATGCTAATATCTGAAAATCTGAACAAATTCTCCTAAGTCTTTACTACTCTGATGAAAAAGCTGAATTTTCATTCAGAAGAAATAAAAATTGTCAGAATTCTGTGCTGCTCTTGATGAAACCTCCAGGATAGAAGGTCATTTTAAATAAAGGTTTTTCTGCAGGATAAATGCCTGTGTCCTTTAAAAATATTTCCTGTTCTATCTGGAAAAGCTTTTTTTTTTTCTTTTTTTAAATAACTGCAAGTTCTTTATTGTGATCAAACTAATTACATTTCATTTAGTGGTCCAGGCCGGAAAAGTGAATATTCTTTGAATCCATTTAACCTTTTGTTATATCTTGACTATATAACAGCAAGGTGAAGAGAAGTAGTGTCTGTGACTGAGTTTCCTGTAGATAAAATCTGAGGAATTGCAGCTTTTTTCCTTGCTTGTGGTCCATCATTCATAATTTGGACATCAAGGCTGGGTATTCTGTCTGTGTGAAGTTAGGTCATTGTAGGCAAACAAATTCCTCAGTTTTGGAAAACTTCTGCTTGCTTTTTGCTTGCTTTGGTCCCTGTTTATTTTTTTAATGGCAAAACTAAGGTTTTGGTGCTGATTTTAGCCCTTTATTCCTATACTGAGAGAATCTGGGTCCTGTTTTCTCAGTGACACTGTCATGAATAATTAGACAAGTCAAAGCTGTGGTATTTTCACCAGAGGTGGTGGTGTACACACATGAGGATGCACAGAGTTTTGGTTTTTTCACACTGAAAGATGGATATGACAGATTGGAAGGTGTTTATTTTTAAACAGTTGACTTCTGTATATCAAACTAAAGTAATGCCAAAGTGTATTGCAGAGTCTGGCAGGACTGCCTGCCTATAACTAGGCTGCAGAAGTTAATTTCTGTAGTTTCAGAGGTCCTGATGCTGTATTTCCAAATGTCTTGTGGATGAATCCTGACATTTTTCTCTATTGAAGGCATCCTCTGTCCCCAGCATTGTGGGGTTGCATTGATTTAATTTCATCCTGGCTCTTCGAAACCAGTGACAGCTATTTTTAGTTTCCAGTTCTTTTCTAGAGTGGAAAACTCCTTCAACCCACCAAATAATATCACTCTTCAAAATTACAAAAAAAAAGGACCCCCAACCAGCAGGAGTTTTTATTTAAAGCCTTTAATCTCCTTGGCACAAATATTCTTCTAGTACTTGAACCATGATCCTCTTCTTGCTCTCTTATCAATCTTATTTTGTGTAGTTACTCACCTGCAGGAAGTGTGTTATCTATTGGGAATATTTCTTTACCTAATCAATGTTTGGTGTCGAGGTTTAATTACTGTTTTTTGCCCAGCAGTTCTCTTGTCTGTGTTTAAATTGCTGCTATTCCTCTCAAAGGTACAGTAATCATTCATATTGAATTACATAATATAAAAGTAAGAAATTTAATTTCACAAGGAGTCAAGGAAATTTCCTTCCTTAAAACATTGCTTAAATTTAGACAGAAAATATTTTCAGAATGAAAAGCTAGGCTTGTGCCTAAGACAGTCTCTCATTTTTCCAAAAGATTTTTACACTGAGCAATGAATAATATTTTGCTGAAGCTTTCTTTGGCTTTTAGTCAAGTGCTATAAATGAATTCATTAATGGGAATTATTTTTGGGTAGCAGTAGTGGGTGTGTGTTTAAAGTCCAGTGGTGATGCATGGTACTGTGAGAGTCAAGTGTATTCCATCTTTTCTTCAGCAAATTTCTGAGAAATTTAGCTTAAGAGAAAGAAACAAACACAACAAAAATCCCTGTGGTGATCAACCCTCACCCATGAGCCAGTCTGCTGCTTTTTGTGAGATTGAATTCTGGGCTGCCTGGGTGAGAAGCCTTTCTTTTGGTATAATTAAAAGAAATTATTTTTTTAGAAACAGAAGAAAAAAAAAGTTTTTTATAATTCATTTTAGACACAGAAGAACAGCAAAAAAATACTGAGCATGAGGGCTGTGTGAAAACACAGAGACATTTCTTTATTATATTAGGAAAATGTAGGTTCTGTCTATGAGGTTCACCTCTGGATCTACTTTTTGGCTGAAACAGAGGCTGTGGGAGGAGAACAGCAAAAAGGAAGGATAGGAGTTATGATAGCAAAATTATTCCAGTTTGTTCTTGACAGTAAACTCTTCTATGTGTATTCATTATGAAAAGGCCAACTTTGAACAGTGATGTTGAAATACATAAAATAGTGTTGGTGCAAACGTTGGACACGCTGCCCCAGCCAGGTAAAGAGTAACTCTCATAAACACATTTTCAGCATTTAACACTGGCAAAGTATGCATATCTGGTTAAAGTTTAGTATGGAGGCTGAGGATGTCATTTAACCCTTCTCAGCATTTATTGTAGGAATGTCTCTTGTCTGTGCTGGACTTTGGAACTTGTTAATTACCTGGAAATATGTCAGCTAATACCTGCTGCCACCCTGCAAATATCTGCAAGTCTGTGATGTAGTGTAGTGCATGCTGGTGAATATTTAATGTTATTAAATGGTAAGCATGTGCTTCACTGTGAGCAGAGCTTCCAGGGAGCCTCTGATTAATTTATCAGTGTTATTGACCAGAAACGCATTATTTCTTTGAGAAATGGTGAAAATGCCACCTGTGGGCCGTGTGTTACCTCCCTGCTTCATTTTCAGTACACGTGGACAACAATTGTGAAAGGAATGGGGAAACAGGACTCATTATTTACTTTCTGTGAAAAACATTTGTGTTGAATCTCAAATTATGGCATCTTTCATCCACGTGAGGATTAAACCTCTCTAAAATGCACAGAAACGTAATAAACAGGGAAGTTACCCTAATAGCTTCAGCCTCAGTCACCACGTTAAAATTGAATATATTTCAGCTGAAATTTGTGCTGTTCTGGATATCGTGGTCTTGAAAATTATAGGTAATTAAAGATTTCATTTTGAAAGCAGGCATGCCAAATGAAAAGTCACTGCAGGATGTTGATAGCTGGAATAAAAATGTCTGCATAACTTCTGAATGCATTAATAGTTTTGGGGTTTTTTCTTGTTTGTTTGTTTTGGTTTTGTTTTTTTTTTTTTAATGGAAGATTTTAGTTTAAGGAAGGATCTTTTTGTCTTGACATTTGAGTTTTGAGTAGATAATTGTCAAAGTGGAGAGACGTTTGTCGTTTAAGTGTAGATTAAGCATATTTCATGAATTTACATGGTAATTGAAATAGGTAGATGAACCTGGACAGAGACTGCTTCACTCAGCTTCAGCAAAGGAGGCAGTGAAAATCCAGACAGATTGTCCAGTTTGGGTTTGCTGGGCTCTCTCTCCACTGGCTACAAAGAGGTACTGAGGGAAGATTATCTCTCCAGTCTAAATTCATTGTTTTTGAACTTGCCTTTATGTCACAAACTTCTCCCAGTTCCCGGGCCATCTTGGCACTGTAGACATTTTCATTAGGAAAGACACAGGAAAGTAAAATCCTAATAGTTGTTTTCAAACACTTCAAATGTTAGATTCCTTTTGACCTTGGTTGTTTTGTCCTCTTGGCAGCTCCGGAACGAAGGGATTCCTCCCTCCTGGGCAGCCCAGACGTCGTGGACCCAGCTCCTAGGAGAAAACGAAGGCAAAGGACAGCAAAACCTGCAGAGACAGGAGTCAAGGTGGCTGCTTACGAGGCAGAGCAGCCAGCCCTGGAAAAGTAAGCAGGTTTTAAATGTATTGAAATGTTTTTATGGTCACAGACCTCGTCGGAGTCGTGGTACTCCAAACCCAGCTGGGCATGGGCAGCCTCTGGTTGAGGAGGTTCCAGCCTCACCACCCTGAGACTCTGCTTTTGGGATTCCAGTGGAGAGAAATTACCTCTCAATTCCATCGTTAATAGATTTTTTTTTTTCCCTGAAAATGAAGTGTCCAGGCAGAAAAAAAATAGTCCACTCTTAAAACGCAAAAGGGGCTTAGGATTTGTAACAAAAGTATTTTTCTTATGTCCATTTCAACTTCTGGAAATATTTCCACATGTTCTGGGAGGTGCTTGTAGGTCTGCATAGAGTTGCCTCAGAGCTGTGATGGGATTGGTAGTATTTTCTTCAAAAACCTATTTTTTTCCCTAAATATATGGCAAAGTACATTTGAAAATACATATTTTCCATTTTTATCTGTGATATTCCATGGATTGTAAACTCTTTAAACAGCCGTGGACACAAGTAGATTACAAAGACATTTCCCATGATTAGCAGAGATCTCTGTTTAAATCAGCAGGAGGAGAATTATCTCATTTTGACGTAAAAGTTGTGGCTTGACGCCAGCTAGGAATATTTGAATTTATAATCCTGTTTTATTAGTTTAAAAATTGCATTTTTTAGGATGGTGTAGAAATATGTCAGACCTTGCTTTTTTGTTCTTTTACATCCCAGTCCATTGCAATGGAAAATGCCCTTTCCCCGTTGTGTTTGGTCAGTTTGATTTTGACAGCCTGCCTGTGTTTGCCTGAAATTCAGGTTCATTTTATTTAATATTGATTGTTGAAGGAAAACCCATGGAGGCAAAATATTGCAAATATACAGAGGTCTTGATTGAGTAATTGTCTGTTTATGAATATCTGTGTCCTGTGCGTAGGGGGACAACTAAGAAGGTAAGGATATTTTTGTTTTAATTCTTTGAAATAAGGCAAATATTAGTAGAAACAGAGCAGCATTATGATTTTCATATCTGCAAAGAATTTCTGCTCTACTTACAGATTGAGTCAGGGCTGAATCTAAAGAGTGGCCCTTCTTATTGGCTACAACAAAATTAGTTATATTTTGAGACTGCACATATGGAACATCCATTCTATCAGTCTCTGTCTCCATTTTTTCTTTTTTTTGAACTTTATGTGGCAGTGGCAATTCTTGGATTAGATGGGAAGATAGGAAATATCCCTATTTACCTGAAACAGTACAAAAGCTGGACTGAAATAATTTCCACCTTGCTGGTAATTTTTCTCAGTATCACTGGAAAAATATCTGTGATATTTTTCTCAATATCACAGAATATCACTCCAGTGATATTCTGAGCTTTGTCTGAAGTCTTTTGCCAGCTGCTAATCAAGTTTTCAGTCAATTTGCTTGGCTGATAATTTTCAGTTCTCTTCAGCCTGTCAAAAGTGGGGAGATGTAGAATTAGCACCGTGATCCAGTTCACAAATATAGGTGTTCTTTCTATGGAGTAGTTTGTAATTACTCCAGTAATTTGTGCTGATGGAATGCCAGACCCTTGGTGCTGCAAAGAGGCTTCATCTTAAGCTGACAGCACGTTGGGGTCCTGCCCAAAATGTTTTCCAGTATTGTGTCACTGAGAAAAAAAAAAAAAAATTAAAAAAAAAAAAATTAACAACTATTTACCCAAGCAAAGGGGTGGTAGTGGGGGAAGTTAACTTGGAAACCTGCAGCCAGGGCTGGCTCCCTAATGTAAATACAAATGCAAATGCCTCAAAGCCAAGTCACACAAAACCCTCTCCCACAGTTCTTGCTTTAGCAAATAGAGCTTATTTCGAGTTATTTCCCACGTGGAATTTTGTGGTGACATCACCAGCCAGGCGAGGGAAGGGCTGCCACAAGCCCAGCACCACGAGCCTGATGCTGCCCTAAAGCTGCTGCAAAGTGAGTTGTTTGGTACCAGACCCTAAAAAAAAAGAATTTAAAATAACTTCTTTAGCAAAGGAAAGCATCCAAGGTTTTTTTTTCCCTTTGCTTTTCAGATTGTTTTTTGAAAACACAGTGTTTTTCAGTGTTATCACATAAGAAAAGTTATGTCTTAACCTTCATAGACTTCTCATGAGACTTTACAGTATGCTAAGAAAGTAGCATTCATCTTAAACTCAAGAGCATCTCCAGTAAAAACTTAAGTCATCAAAACCTAAGGGATTCTATTTCTGCAAATATTTTAAATATATGGATGTTGAGGCTAGTTGTGTGGCAATTCTCTGCTCCTTGGAATGAAAATATATTCTTGGATATGACCAAAAATACTCAGAAGTATGCAAATAAAAATGTTTGACACAGAAATTAGGGCAAAAGGAGTTCTGCCTTTCTCATGCTTTGTCTGTGGGTGCAGTAGCAGGAAAAGGAGTTGAATTGTATTCATCCATACAGACATCTAGTATTGCTGTGGCAATTTATTCAAGGGCTAAATCAACATTTTTAATGAAACTTGGCAATGTGCTTTGGATAATATTAAGCTTAGTGAAAGTAGCCATGAGAGCAGCAAGGAACTGAACTAGGATTTGTGGAACAAGGTCGCTAAATGAACTGTTTAATTATTTGCTGAAATAAAGATGTACTTTAGGATAAAGTAGAAATTTAGACTAATTAGTGGGTTAGCCAACTGCCAAGAATGAGATTTATCCAGCTCTCTAGCAGGTTGTTCTTAAATCAGAGATATCCAGTGAAAGGAAATGCTTCTTTAGGCAGACAGATGTTACTTTTAGTTAATAACAGCTGACCTATGGCTCTTAATTTACACATTTTAAAAATATGTACAGACAAGAAGTAGACCTTGACTTTCAAAACACAATTGAGCCAGGAAGGAAAATAAAAGTATTCTGATTCCAGTAAACTGTGTTGGTCTTGGTGCAGCTTTAACTGTAACTTAATATCTGGCAATTTCCTAAGGTGCAAGGCAGAGATAATATATAAGTCAAGTTAAGATGCAAATTCTGCTTTTCACAATTTGCATTTCATAATTGGAGGAGAAAAAAAATAATTAATAAGAGCATTCCCAATCCACAGTTAGAAGTTATGCTTATTGAGGCATTACCCAGGTCTTTGGGGGCACTATGAGTTGTGTGGAATATTCATTCAATACAGAGGCTCAGCTGTATGGTCTGTCAGCCTGAATCCTGTAAATAATTGGATGTTTCTATAATATTTTCACTTTAAAAGTGTTGGAACCTACTTGAGAGCAGATAATACCTCCTGAAGATGGCAAATTTTTAATATAATTTAAGAAATGAAGCGTAGTCATTGAACAAAACCTCCAGTCACAGACTACAGTGGAACAGAGATGGAGTCTCTAAAACTAAAATAAAAATAAATCAGGAAAAAGCTTCCATTTCTAGTGTAACTCACATATTTCCGTTTTGATTTATCAAAATCTGGGCTTTTTTTAATGAGCTAAGAAAAACAAATCCTTTTTGTTTCTGTCTTTTGTTTTTTGCTAGTAAAGGATCTTTTATGGTCCTCATTCACACATGTGTTTCCTAGGAGAAAGGCTTTGCTGGATAAGGCTCAAAATTTCCCTAAGTTATTCTGTATATTTCAAAATGTAATCCATTCCTGCTGCTCGAGGGTATTCATAATTTCTGTGCTGTTTAATGCATGCCTACTGTTGAGTGGATGTACAATTACAGAAGTGGTTTGGGGAAAGGCATCTTAAATACAGGAAAAACATTATTATGGATGCAAATATGCTGGATTCTCCCGAGAATAAGACTAGAAAAATAATTTTTAAAAATAAGTTCTTACAGAGGAAGTGTTCCATGATTCTGAGAAGCAAGTGCTAAGAGATACTCTTAATCCATCTGACTGAGAAGTAACAGGTATTATTTTCTTGCCTTTTTTTTTTAATGAAGAATTAATGAATTCCCTCTTTGCACCAAGCACTGTAACTCTGACTCATTAGTTGTTCTGCATGCCAAAAATTTCACTTTCGTAAGCCTAGTTTAATACATTGGATGTCACTATTACTGCCTTTTTTTTTTTTTTTTAAATTGAAATTTGATTTTTGCTGGGTTGGTACCTCTTGCTTGAGTGATAAAATGGAATGACTGTCAGAATCAGGCTGAAATTTAAACTGGAGGAAAGAGATACCTTACCTCGTGGTCTTTGGCTTTGCTGAAATGTTGAGATGCAGGTCGAATTTGATGGGATCTTTGCCACCAGTAATTAAATTCTTTATTTTTCTACACATAAACCCTGCTCTTTCAGAGAGCTCTAAAAGGGTTCAACATATTTTTTACCTCTCAGAAAAACCCAAAGCAAATCAGAGAAACGTAATCAGGTTTCTGAGAGTGTATTTGAAGGTCCCAGGAGCTGCCAGGGGCAGGCTTGTGCCACCTGTGTTGCCATCCCTGGCCCCACCAGAGGCCAAGCAGGGAATGTAATTTTTACTTCAAACACGATTGTTACGGTGCTCACATTCGCTGTTTGTTCCTGACTTCAGGGCCTGATTAAACTTAGTCATGTGTGTAATTGTGGGTAGAATGAGCTGCTGCATGGTTTTTTACTTGTTAATGATAAATGTGGATTCCTT
>VWZP01006297.1:291049-316482 GCA_013396995.1 Dicaeum eximium | reverse complement strand
GGAATGATTGCAAAAAATCTAGAGTAATTCTTAATTCAGCTCGAATGAATAAGGCAGAAATAAATGCAACGAAGCACAGCTGTTTTTCTCCTGGTGGTGGTACCTTTGCAGTGTTATTTTTTAACTGAGCAGTAGATAATTAGGCTTTCCCCATCCACATGGGAAAGGGTGATTTATTTCCCTGGGAAGTGGAGGGAATTGGGATCCACCATCACCATTTCTCCCAGGGAAGGGTGGGGTAATGTGAAGGCTGAAGGCCCAGGGCAGGAAAAAAATGAACATTGTCTGCTGACCTCAGAGGCTGCCATTTCTCCTGTGGAAAGTCTCTCAGCTCTCCAGTTTGGAGCACATCTCACAGCTTTTTGTCACTGGTAATAGCCCAATAATTGACTGCTGATGGAGGAGTTATTACTCAGTAAGACTGACAGGACTCTACCCTCTGCTGTCTCAGGGCATGTTCCTTAGGTCAGGGTTTTATTGCTGTGACAAATCCGGTGAGATATGTGTCTCCAATGATTCATCCATAATGTATTTTGCTGAAACATTTCCAGAAAATTTATTTAATATTTCAGGCTTTTAATATTGTGAGATTACAAGAGAAGAGCTTAAAAAATGGAAATTATACCTTCTTCCTCCGTTATCTTTCTGGTAAACTTTTTGATGCTTTTCCCCTTGCCTTTTCAACAAAGGTTTTAACTCAAGTGGTGTTTTACCTGAGCTCTACATTTTAAGCCCCTCTTGGGTGGGTTGTGGCTTGGAATAGTTTAATTTATCACACTATGCATTGGTTTTGTTAAATACTGAGAACCTCGATGGGGTGTTTTAATGTGGGAGGCCAAAGAATTTCTCCTCAGAGGAGAAATTACACTTAGGAGGAGGGAAGATTGTGTGTGGTTGAGGTAACCAGCAGAGCTGGAACAGTTGTTGTCTTTTGAAGTAGACCATGCTCCAACATTTTCAGCCTTGGAGGGTAAAGGGTGGGAAGCTAAGAAAATGAGGCTGTGTTAGAAGCAACAGAGAAGGCAATATTTGAAATTCCACGTGCATCCTTGTGATCAGGGTGCAGGAGCAAATGTGCACTTTCTGTGTGAGCACTTCTGAAAGGGCTCTGGATGGTGCCATTAAACCCCAATTTCTCAAAGCAGCTTTTCAGGCAGAATTATTTTCACATTATTTCTAATAGGAAGGAGCAGGTAATGCAGGTGCCTGAGATTCTGATTAGGTGTTGGCAGGTGATTGAGATTAGGCTGATGGAGAGCCCAAGTCACCTGCTTGCCACCTCAGCCCTGGTGTCAAAAACAGCGTGGAAGAGAGTAAGAGAAAAGCTTGGCTCTATTAATGACATAAAGCTGCCTCAAATACCTGTTTCTGTTGTTCTGTGGGCTGAACATGAAGTTAAATCTTCTTTGCTGCATTGAATTGGAGTATTCTGTATAGCACAACTGTCTGGGAAGGCCAGTAATCCCATAAATCATAATGGACCCGAGGAAACCTGCTGGAGGAAATCCTGTGCACAGAAATACACTCTAACTCATCATCTGGGAAAGGATTTCACAAACCCTGCAAATGCTGCCTGCTCTGCTGAGGTGATTGCTCACTTCAGTGCACTTTTCAAAACTCAGATTCACTGCATTAAGCTATTAATCTTTCTATTTTTATTTCTATTCATCCTTTTTACTTAACTTTTTACGTTTTTTCTTTTTTTTTTCCTCCCAGAAATGTCCCCACCTCAGCAAAGCAGGGCTAAAAAGCTGCCATTTAGATTTAGCAAGACTTTCTTGAATTTCTTTATGCTAAAATAAGTGATTAATCCTCTGCTTAAAATCCACAGAACTAAATTCATGGGAATTATTTTTCCAGTGGTGACTTTACTGCTCAAGCAGTGATGGCTGTGTCTGGATTGTCTATTTTCCTTCACCTGCCTAATTTCACTGATTACTGTTGATTGGGAAGACCTAGATCTGCCAATGAGAAATATTTTCTCAGATTTGGGTGTCCCTCTAGACCTCTTTTGTGTGATGCATAAGGATGCTGCTGAAACTGAAAAGGATACAGATATTCTGCTCCAGAATGCCTGAATTTTGGTGCAAAAACAGAGGGAAAAGGGCTTGTACTGAATTATTTTAACTCTGTTCCTGCTTCAGAATGGCTTGGAGAAGGAGCAGGAGAAGGTCTAGAGCACAGGAAAGGGTGACAGGTGGCACTGGACACGTTTGAAGAAGCACTGGTGGTGCATTTGTTTTCCTCTTTACCATGTATCCATGTCTCCCCAAAAGTAGTAAATCAAGCCCTTCACATCCATGGCAATGAATTTCTGGTGATATTTAGAGCATCCCCAGGTCTGGTCAGAGTGGATAAATATTCATAAATTTATGCAGTGTGACTAATACATACGGTCTGGGCAAATGCACTTTCATGGTTGGGTGAGGGGACTCATCTGTTTCTGGCAGCCTGTGTCAGAATTCCTGTGGCATTAATCAGGACCCCTTCCTGATGGGTTCTGCCATCTGTGGCAGGGCACACAGCACACAGTCATGCATCAGTCCAAAAACTTTGAGAATTGCACACAGAGTTGCACAAATCAAATTATTTGACTGCCTTTCAGTCTCCTAGAGCATAAATAAAAATGTCCTTATTAGAAGCTGCAGGAGGTGCAGAATTAGATTAATGTGAGTCTTGTTAACACAAAATATTGCTGACACACTCCCTTGATTGCTTAATAACACTTAAAATAATTCCTTACTTTATTCATCTGTCAAACCATTCATAACAATTGTCATGGAGCTGTTGCACCACTCGAGCTTGAACATACAACCAGCAATTTGAAAGCTAATTACATGCTTGTGTTTTCCTCAGATGGCTTTCTATGCACATCAGCTGTTTTAAGTGGACTGGGTGTAAAACTGAGGGAAAATGGTCAGTATTCAAAAATGATCAGCAGCAGAGTCAATGTTGTAATGAATCCTAAATAGCAGAAGTGAGATAAAATTAGAGGCTCTTTTCAAAAGTATTTTGATGATTCAAAGTACTGAGGTGAATTAAAATCTAACAGTAGTGTAGGCACTGGCATCACTGTTTCATCCTGCACATTTAGAATGGGCAGAGTAATAATGACTAAAACTGAGGAAATGGGACAAATGTGCAGGAAAACTCCACTGTTTGGTGAGGGTGAGTTTCATTCTAGGTCTCATGCCAGAAAGAGATGAGATTTCTCATGTGCTTCTTTAAAAGGTGTTAATTATTCAAGAACATAGGAATAAATATTTTATATTCCACTTATACAGATCCCCCAAGGAGTATTTGACATCAAAGTAAGAGACCTGTCTGTTCAGTTTAAAAAATGGTACCTTTGGCCTTGTGTTTATCTAGAAAAGATAAAGAAGGTATTTAACTTGAGAAAATAATTTATGAGAGGGTTGTTGAAAAAAGTGCCAATTGTAGAAAAAGGTTGAAAGAAATTTGTTTTATGTTGTAGAAGCTCACAGAGATGTGATTTTCTAAAGACATCACAGAACACAGAGAATGTTCACTGAATTTAGCAGGAGTCTGAAAAAAGATTTTTTTTGTGTGCGGTTTTTTTGGGGTTTTTTTTTGTTTGTTTTTTTTTTTTTTAACATATTGAGAAGTTCTCCACATAGTAATTAGAATTACCAGGTTCTGAACTATGATTTGGCCACAGGAATAAACTTTTATTAACACCTAGTTCATCTTGTGATCTTCCCCACTCCCCAGATTCCTGAGCAACTCCATAAAATATTTTCACAGGGGTTATTTTTTGTTCACAGAGGAAAATGGTTCATTACTCATCACTTCAATGTTCTGCCACAACTGGCTAAACCTTGAAGTTGCACAAGTGTAAAACTGGAGTAAAGTGGTGATAAATCATTTGATGTCTGCTAGGGATGTGAACCATCCAGAGAGTTACTGCTTTAATCCCTCTGGAGCTGATCTTTGGGTAACTATTGAACAAAATTCTGCTTTTATTAAGCTATCCTGAAAAAAAAATATACTTTTATAAAGAAAACCTTAAATCCTTTAGGCTAAAACTCACCACTGAATAGGAAAACATTTCTACAAGGAGTGAACCGCCTGGATTTGCTGTATGTCTCAACTACAAAATTATTTCTCTGTTCAAGTGCTGTGTCAGTGTCAAACTGTTCTGGAACACCAGGTTAGGACAGAATATCTTGGTATTAAAACTCCTGTCTGGTTGTGTATCTGTGCAGCTACAGCACTGACTGAAAATGTTAAATGAAAAAAAGAAAAACAGATTATACCCAGTTGTGTTCACAGAACTGCTCAGAACCTGAGCAAGTGTTTCAGCTGAAGTAAAAACAGATTTGAAGACACAAAGCAGAAAATCTCCAAATAAAAATAAAACATTGTCAGGATGAGATGAGTTGCCTGTTGACTGTTTAAATGATTCAAAATACTTTGTGAACTCCAAAGTTTTAAAAAGAGGCAAAACCATCAACTTTTAATCAATATTACTGAGAGCCATCCTGGAGCAAAATGTGCAAGCAAAATATCCAAACAAAATGTCCAAACCAATATGCCCCAGCCAATGATGGTGGCAAGGGAGAGAAGCAAGGGGAAGAACAGGAGGGCAGGAGAGCAAAGTGGTTTTTTTACAAACACATGAAGTTTGTGCAACTTCCCTTTGGGGTGAGTTTTGTCCTTCCCAAATCTGGGAACAACAGGGGTCATTTGGGACAACAAACTCTGCCCATGGGCAGGTGGTGGCTGGCATGGCTAAACACAGGGAATAACACAGCAGGAGATTTTGGGAAATGGTGTCAAGACACTGGGGTAAACAGTGATGGGGTTGTAAGGGCTGGAGGGTTTGGGGTGACGTGAAATTCAGTTTTAGATCTTTATCCACTCCTTGGTGTGAGACCTCTGGGCCTCCTGTTTGCCTTCCCACGTTCTGCCCTCCAGCACAGCACTTGAGAGGCACAGGACAGTGGCCTCCTGCATGCCTGGTGTGCATTTACACCTTTTCTGCTCCGACTGACACCAAATCAACCATCACATCTTGCCAGGCTGTTTGCTCAGCATGACAGGGGCTGGATGCTGCCTGAGACCACAACCCTCCCTCCACAGCTTCTCTCATGCAAGGTTGAGATGTTCCTGGTGCTGTTTTAACCTTTCCTTGAGCTAGATTTACAGGAAAAAAAAAAAAAGCCCGTTTTTCATATTACCCTGAGGCTGTGTTAGCCAGACACTCCCCTTCATCATGGTTTTGTTCATGCCACTCCCAGCTCTGCACCAGCTTCTGTTTCGTGATGTGTTCTCATTTTGCCAAGCTAAAAACACAGATTCATTGTTTCTGACTTTTCTGTTGCTGAGGTCCCTTTGCAAAACCAGCCCACAAGTGGGTAGATCACATTGAATATGGTGACACCATACAGAATGTGCACAAAATATGTAACTTTCAGACACCACTGGAGTTCCATGATGCATCAACCAAAATATGTGTTTCTATTCCAAAGAGAAATGTGCAAGTGAAAGAAATAAAACCTAATTTGTGGGAAATTTGTATTAGTACAGTTCATTACTGAGATGACAGATAGTAAATAGGCTTGGATGTTGTTGGACAGGTGAGTATGCATGTCCTATGCAAGCCTTTCAAATTACTTGAATCCCCCTGAATCTAAGCTGGCTATTCCTATTTTTATGTCACATCATGAGTTATTTGGGTTTTTTTTAAACCAGGCATTCCTGTCTTCAGTAGTATTTAGTGTTTATTTCTAAGCATTTGCTTGATATTTATTTAAGGCCATTACCTTGGCATCAGAAAGTTGAGTGTCATTTAGGGCTTCCAAATCATTAACCCCAAAACTTTTGTCACACCTGAAATTGCTGTTCCTTAGCAGGGCACCAGCATTCCAAATGTAATTGAGTTCTCTGCTTTTACATATATTTCTTGGCTGAGTCATGTTGACAAGTGCTTTTCATCTTGAAAACTTTCCAGTGGTTAAGACTTGGCCAATTTGACATGGAATTCAGAAAATGAATCAAGGTAGAGCCCGGTGCTGCCTGCATAAAGGTGCACCTGTGTGGAGGTTTACCTGCCAGCACCTGACATCTCCAAATATTATTCTTCCATTGTATGTTCTCACAAAAGTAGGTTTTCTCATGTAACAATGTCTCCATTGTCCCCTGGAGCAAAACCTGACTGCCTTAATGTAAGTGAAGAAAAGAGGAAGATGCTGGTTGTCTCAAAATGGCACTGAACCTACAAAATTCCAAATGAATAGAGGGGATTATTTATAAACTATGGCAAGATCTATAGTCTTGAAAGCCTGGTGCTCTTCATACTTCAGGCTCTGTAGAGTAGAAGTTAATTAAGGACAGGAGAGTGACAGGACATAATCAGGGTCCTTTAATAACTTCTTACAGACATTATTAACATGTCAGTTCCTCATTTATGTTATTGTGGATCTGTTAGTGGAGAAGGATTGCCAAGTCTTAGATGAGAAGATAGATTGTTGGGTTTTGTTTTGTTTTGTTTTGTTTTGTTTTGTTTTGTTTTGTTTTGTTTTGTTTTGTTTTGACGGGGTTTGTTTTCCAAAGAACATTTTGCACTATGCAAAATTAATTTTCAGTGAGCCGAGGAAGTAGTCAGTGCTGCAGGACAGGATATTACAGGGATATAATTGAAAAATTAAACTTTCATTATAAATGTGCTAGCAAGGCACATCTGTAGACTTCTGTCTTTTTCTTCTCAGCGGCAGGATAATTTTAATGTATACTTTAATGTATACTATAATATATTTTAATGTTTTATTCTTCTTCCTTATTTTATCTTGTTTTCAATGTGGTGCTATATATATTTTCTCATTTTCCATCTTTTAGCAAAATGGATTTTCCAGACGGTAACCAAACTGTCAGATAAATTATAATAAAATTTATTTATGAACCTGAAAAAGAAACCAAAGGAGTAATCCATATTAAAGTAGACAATAGCAATTCCATCTGTATATGAAGCTTACATGAGAATTCCTTGATAATGCCAACACTGAAGCTACTGTTATTTACTTTAACACTCCTTGATTTCACAAGGATTTTGGTGCGGATATTATTGCACACAAATTAAATGAAACCGTGCAAGGCTTCTCCACCAGGCAAGTATTGAAGAAAAAGAATGTAATATGTTGACAATAAATACCTTTTTAATTGGATAAATAAGACAAGCTCCTGAATGAATAATGACTGATAGGTGATAAAGCTTTTTGGTGTTTAATTATAGATGAACTGACACCATGAGGATAGAGCAGATGTGTGAGGAGGGCTTAGGCAGCAGCTTCAGTTTTATTAAAAAGCACTTCAGAGGAAAACTTATTTATACACAGGCAGTGGATGGGTATAGATAGGGGACAGAAAAATGCTTGGTCTGTTGAGAGATGGCAATAAGCAAAGTGGCAGGAGGGCAGAGGTTTAGAGCCTGGTGGTTTCCTGCTCCTTTCCTGGAGCTCTGGATGGAGCTCCCCATCCCTCTATTCCCACCTTCCAAAACAAGGCTGTCAATGTCCCACCTCACTGGGAGGTTCCCAAAGTCACAAGTCGTGACAAAATTTGTCCGCCTTGTGCAACCTCATGCTTTCTGGTGCTGTGAAGAGAGCAGGAATATTAGCCCAGCCTCCTTTTCCCAGCAGAATTCCTTCTTCTTCCTGACTGTTTCAGGCAGTATAAATATCCTGTGTCAACTGTAGGCTGTCCTCTGGAGTTTTTTGGAGGGCAGGATGATGAACATTGTCTGGTTGAAATAGACCAAGGAATGAGGACTGAGCTGAGCTATGGCTTGATCTTCTCCCTGCTTGCCAGATCAACTCAACCTTGGATGATTTTGGGGGTCATTGGCAACTTTGGGCTGAGAGAGCTGGGGCTGTTCAGCCTGGAGAAGACAAGTTTGCATGGAGACCTCCCAGCCCCTTCCAGGACATGGAGGGGCTGCAGGGAAGCTGGAGAGGGGACACTTCATCTGGAACTGCAGGGACAGGACACAGGGAATGGCTCCCACTGCCAGAGGGCAGGGCTGGATGGGACATTGGGAACTGGGAATTGTTCCTGTGAGGGTGGGCAGGCCCTGGCACAGGTGCCCAGAGCAGCTGTGGCTGCCCCTGGATCCCTGGCAGTGCCCAAGGCCAGGCTGGACACTGGGGCTGGAGCAGCCTGGGACAGTGGGAACTGCATGAGCTTTAAAGTCCCTTCCTACCCTGATCATTCTGGGAGTCTGTGATTCTATGAACTGTAGAGAAATAATCCACTCCATCTTCTGTGTCTTTGAGTTTGGTCAGTCGAGTCCTCCATCCATCCAGCTGAAAATAAAAAAGTCTGCTAGAGTACTTCTTAATTCTGAATTAAAATTTATTTTTAAACTGTGAAGCCGTCACTGGAATATTTATGCATTTTCTTTTTTGGCTCATAATCTATTAATTAACAGTGTGCACTTTGAAATAGACACTTTTTTCTTGCTTTTCTATTTTAATCCTTATCTCTTCTTCCTCATACCTCCAGCCTGCTGAGTACGCCCACTGCTTCCCCCTGAAGCTAATGTGAGAATTTAAATTTCAAATTACTGACAGAAGTGGATTGCTGTTCAAACAAGGCATCTCAATGTTCTCAAACACCTTGATGAATTATGCATTCAGAGAGCATTTGATCAATGAAATCTTTAGTGTGTTTTTATTTATAGTCTCTTTCTTATCAGTGGAGTTGCCTTCTACTTAATCTCTGAAGCCCAGTCTGACAATTGCTGTGGTGTTTCAGGTTTATACACTTTCAGGTGTTCCATTTTATAAACTTACCTCTGAAATATAAAGAACAGATTAATAAATATTGCATGCACGACATGTGGCCCCTAGACTTATTGATCAACATGGAAGGTTAACTGCTTGCATTCAGAAGCATTCAGAAAAACACAGATATTTTCCCTAAAAGGCACTGAAGATGTCCTAGATTTTATTGTACCATGTATTCAAGTATCCTGTACAACTAATGGTGATATTAAATGTTGGAAAGCTGTTTTAAAGCTGTCTTTATAGCTTTAACCAGAATGAAAGATTTCTTATGCATCCATTTGAGGTTTTAGTAATTAAAAAAAACCCCACATGCAGCTCATTATCTGAATAAAATATACACTTAACAGAGTTCTAAGCATAAGAGAATGAGTCTGTAGAAAGGGGATCACTTGGATTAGGGAAAAAGTTCTTTTTTGTGGACATGTGATCAATATAGTGTGATTAAATGGATGAGTATAGATATCTACTGGGTCTGAAATAAATATTTTTAGATGTATGGACCCAGCTTCCACACTTAGTCTCATCAATTGCAAAAATAATTTGGAAGTGGGATACTTTTTTTAGGCTTTGAATGGTTTGTTTATACGCTCATCAGTCAGGAGCTACTGCAGAGGGCTCACCTGCCAGAATCCTTCCACAGGGCCTCCAATTTCCTGCTTTTTTAATCACCTTGTGTCATTGTGTGCCTGGCTTCCTGAGGATTTCAGTCAGAAAGCAGGTGAGCCTAAAAACACTAATTCTGGCAGGCTAAATTCCCTGATATTTCAGAAGGCAGCTCTGATGCTGGGCAGCACCTTAAGTACATGGAGCTGCTGTATTTTTACTTTTGTTCTCGGATAACCTGCAGGGTTTTTGTAAAGATCTTCTTTGGTTAGGAATCACAGAATATCCTGAGCTGGAATGGATCATCCAGCCCAACCCCTGGCCCTGCACAGACCCCCCAAAAATCCCACCTTGTGCCTCAGAGCATTGTCCAAACACTCCTGGAGCTCTGGCAGCCATTGCCCTGCTCAAATTTTAAGCAAAATTGCATCTGTATTTCTTTTACGTAGCACGAAATTTTTTGTCTGGGAAATAAGAAAGGCATTTTGTTCTCCAGCATGAAAGAATAACGATGGGAAATGGAATTACTGGTCTCCCTTCCTGTGGTCACAGCGGTGATTAGGACTTGCATCAGAAGATAACTTTGTAAAGAGGCAGTCTGCAAAAGCTTAAAGCCAACCCAAAAGGCAGTGGCAACAACATAAATTCATCCTAATCTGGAATTTGGCCTATGACATGCCTTCAGGTGGATGGCAACGAGGGAAAAAGGGAAGGACCCAGGGATGGTGCAGGTTTTGTCTCTGAACAATTGTCTCCCCTCCTCAGAAGGCTGAACTGGGCAGGAATGTGTCTCCTTTCCAAGGAAAGGGATTTTATGGCAGCATATGGAAGCACAGGCTGCGTTTTTGGTGTGGATGGGAGCAGTTGTGGTGGCATCCAGGACAGGAAGCTGAGATGGTGCAAAGTGAGACATCAGCACCCCTGTGATGCCCTGCTGGAACTAAACTGGGCTTGAATATTTGCACTGCTGCCTTGGGTTAGTGGAAGCAGAATGATACAACAAGCAATGCACAAAAAATGCTGATGACAGGCAGACAATGCTCGTGGTGCAGCTGTGAGGAAGTACTGAGTTCTCAAATATGGATTATCTTTGAATTTGTGCCCACTGGTAATCCACTGTAATTTCCATTAAACGAGCATTGTGAGCAGCCTGTTGTTTTTAGAGGAGTTAAATGAAGGTCTTAATGAATTAAAAATGTACCACATTTATCTGTGGAGGAAAAGCTTTCATCTTCACTCCCTCAGGTCCCAGTGCCCTCCTGGGGAGAATGGTCACCTGCTGAATTGACCAGAATAAAGTGCTGAAAATTGCTTAATAGGAGGAGAAGGAATTTTTCACTAATCTGTTTCAGGCTTGCCAGAGCTGATTTCTCAATCTGAGCTGTGGCTGCTGGAACTTGGAGGGATGGCAAGCGAAAATGGGCAGGTGGAATAATTCAGTATAAAACCTGCTTGCCAGGAGCTGCCCTCCTAGCAGGGAGGTTCTGGAGGGCAAAAGTGCTGCTTAGGCATGGATCCCCCCTTTGCTGTCAGTGGAAGGAAGATGTGTAATCATCCATGACTGGCAGATCTAAAAAGAAAAACCCTCTTCCTTCACCTTCCGAACAAACTGTCGGAATAGGAAGTTTGAATTTCAGCAGAGTGAATATAATGAGGTCAGGGCAGCTGCAGAGCACTAATCATTCTTCAGAAAAAGGCCACTCTGTGCTCTCAGTGTGAAACATTTCCCGTCTTCAGACATGCATTTTATCCCCTTTTTGTCTGGCTTTTGCAAGTGGACGGCTTAGTCACCCTGGTATTAACAGTTCTTGTATTCTAGACCTTGCTATATGCTTGATTACATAGGCAAATTTTTGCAAAAAAAGCTATTTGTTTAATCAGTGAATTTAAAGGGCAATGGTATTGCACAAGTCCCTCAATTACACTCTGACTCCACAATTACCCCTTCTTTATGCTCCAGCTCTCCCCAGTTCCAGAGCAGGCAAACCCAGACCCTGTGGATGCTCCCTTAGCACAGGAGTCTCCACCTGAGGAATTGTTCTCCTGTTGCTCTTCCTGGGTATTTGAAAAATAGAAAGGTCCTGACTGTCTCAAGACCTTAGAAAAAATGTTATTTTATCCAGCACATGTCCTGCTCTATTAGCTTTTTGTCTATTAGCTTTTCTATTAGCTCTATTTCTTTCAAGTACAATACTGTTAATTTCTGGTATTAGCCTGATCAGCTATGAGAAAAATTGCCTCTGCTCCACAGAAACTTGATCACTTTTCTTGTTGGGAGCCAAAGTGATCTGAGCTCAACTTTGCTTTATTTCAGGGGCTGGGTGACATTAGTAAATCCATCTGCTTTGTGTGTAAACTGTTAGTATGTTTGGCGTTCAGCTATCTGATTCTGTGCTTTTTAATATTTCTGCAGCTTAGCCCACAGGATTTTAGCACCAGCTGAAAGGGAGTAAGGGCAGGATTTGTGCTGCTGCTTGGCCCGTACGCAGCACAGCTGGAAAATAATGCGAGAAGTATTGAAATTGTTATGGAAAACATGAAGAGTTCTTACAGGAACTGCAGGCTCCTGAAGCACAAGAAGCTGTACCATATGTGAGGCTGGCAGAGAGAGGTTTTTGGGGGGAATATAGTCCTTGGAGGAGCTGGTCCTGACAGTTTATCAAAGACATAAAGCAAGACAAACCGGGAAAAGTAAACAGAGTGACAGAGCCGCCTTTGTCGGGACAGGTTTGGGATACAATGGCTCGTGTTGTTGTTGCTTCCTGAGTGATCCTGCCCCATCCCTGCCAGCCAAGAGCTTTTAGTGTGCCTGATTACCCCTCTTTCATCTCACTGCCCCTCTCCTCAGGTGGGATGAGAGGGGGGCATGAAATAACAGAGTCCCAGCCGGAGCTGAGGCTGCTGCGCTGAAAGGTTTTCCATAAATTGCCCATTTTCTGTGCGTTTGTGTCGCAGATGTGCCAGAATTCTGGTCAGGACCAGTAAAGCAGGAGGTTCACCAGCCCCTTAAGAGTGGGTTTTTAATGGTGTTTTATTCCTGTGGATGCAGGGGGATGTTTTCTGGGATAGTTGAGTGTGCCTTGGCTCGCGAGTTCCCGGGGGGACGATTTGCTGTGCTCACTCAGCCTGTAAGGAAAGAAATAAACCTGTAACATCTGCAGAGTCGTAAACATCTTGAATAAAAAAACTGTGTTGCTAAGTATCAGGAGTGAAGGTTTTCTTCACTCCTGCAGACCTCATCTCACACAGAAATGACTATAAAGCCTTACGTGCCCTCAGAAATGTGCCTGTGGTCGTTTTCAGCCTCTACACACACATTCTGTAATGGTATCCATTATTAGAAATATTCTGTTCTCAATATAGAAAAATCCTTAAAAAGGCAGAATAGAGCAAATTTAGATGAGGAGAAAAAGTCAGCAAACATTACATATCATTTACAGATCATCTGGAACATCTTTGCTCTCTCCAGCAGGAGTTAAGAAATTTTCTTCCAGAATAATTCTGCTGTTGTAAGAATTCTTTCAGGCCATAAAAACCTTGAAAAGCTGCTTGTTTCTATTCTGCCTGCAGGCAAATTACAAAACTTGCTGCTCTGAAGAGAAAGAGGACCTGACACTTTTATACTTTCATGGCTTTGATAATGGATTGTGCATGGGGGACACAGGGAGGATGAAAGGAAAAGGTGCATTTGCATCTTTTCTCACACATTGCAGAGTTGAAGGCAAAAATCTAATATTCTGAGGGTCTGCAAGGCAGTAAGAAAACTTTAATTTTCTTTTTACTGTCCATTTATTTCATTACAAGCTGCAAGAGGGCCACTGGAATTGTGGCTCATGCAAAACTGCTTTGCTAGGAGAGCAGGGAGTACAAGCACTCAAAACCTGTAATCTTTGTTGTGTTCTCTGTGGAAAGGTGCTTTGTTTTAGCTCTTTTTTTTTTTTTAATTAATCTATTGGCTTGAATATTACCAGCTACTTATAATTAGAAATAGAATTGAATTAATCATATTTGCAAATGCAGTAAATTGAGTATAACCAGAAAGTGCAGCTCTGGAGGCAGGACCAACCAAGCAGCAGCAACCACAAAATCGAGCTGGGTGATGCTCCAGAGCCCTGTTCCTGTTTCCTGGCAGTGCAAGAGGAGGCTGGGAGCTGCCTGCTGCTCCTTTGCTTCTCCAAAGTGCAGCACTGAGCTGTAAAACTGATCCGATGAAAGCCCTTAAGGTCTAGTGGGCAATCACCAAAACAAAAGGTACAGTTTTCTTTCAGCCCAGCCGGCACAACGTCTCTTTGATTAGACAGCTGAACGCCCGAGTAAATAAAGGAAGAAGATCATCACTTGCTCTTACTTTGGGAGCAATTAATAGTCCTTTGATAACAGACTATTTCCTTTTTTCCGGCTTTTGCATTGCCCTTCCTTTCCTTCTGCTGGTTAAGCACTCTCAATAGAGTTTCGTCTAAAACTGTGGGCAGCAGAAGTCGTGATTTTTTTTATCTTTTCCAGGTGATTAATTTTCTTTAGTTTGGTTGGGGTTTTTTTTATTTGCCTTTTTTTTTTTTTTTTTTTTTTTTTNTTTTTTTTTTTTTTTTTTCGTGTATGTGGGACACAAAGGTTACCTTTCTAAAATGAAAAATATGAAAGGTTTTCCCACATTAATTTTTACTTTCCTCCTTGACTAACAGAATTAGGCTGAAATGTCCTGTATATCCCAGATGGAATATTCAGTAATTTAATTTTGTTTCATTAAGCATTTACTTTTATTTCTTTTGACTGTTAGAAAGTTCCTGTGTACCTCAGTTGATTAAGAAAAAAGCAGGCAGTGGTGAAGGAAGAGAAAATTCAGAGTGGATACGTTTCTGGAATCAAGAATAATTCTGGAAATTACGTGTTTTTTCTTTCCCATTGAATGATTTTTTTTTGTTAAAATCGTGCTTAATATCATACACTAAAGAATTTCATAATTGCAAGCACCATAAAATTAGATTAATTGTTGTTCTCCTTATTGCTGGTGATGATACTTTAGCAACAAAATTGATAGTTAGCAATCATGCATAATTAAATTTGTAAGTTTCACTCTGCAGCTGTGCATTTGTTTCCAGTCTTCCTGTCCCATTTAGATACCCATTCCAGGACTCTTTTTTTCTTTTCTTGAAAACATGAGAATTTTTTTTTCAATGTTTCAAACAACTCTAGAACTGATGAGGTTGTCCCTAACCATTTGCATACAGCTTAAATTGACTTTTGTGATTTAGCCCTGGCATAAGGGCTATTTTCCTCTCACAGTAATGGTGTGGAGTTATAAGCTTTTAATTTATTTAATTGTTTTCCTAACCTTTTTTTTTTCTTCTTTTTTCTTTTTTTTTTTAAAGGCAGATAGTTCTGAATCTGTAATTTTATGTAGGATGTATTTATAATCTAAAAAGGTCTTTGTGTTATGTATTATTATCAAGAGGGAACCATACACTAAATCCCTCTCAGGTTTGTGTCTGTGTTGGAACAACGTTAGAAGTGGCAGCTTGTTGATTGGTGAGAGGGAAATGCAAGTAAACAAGGCTCTTCAGAGGCAAATTAAACTGTGTTCCTGCCAAAATCCTGAAATTATGCACAGCAGACCGGCCCATGGGCTGCAAAGGGGCGTTGTGTAACTGTGCTCCATTTCCCTCCTCTTTTTCCTGTGAATATGTGAATTTCTGGCCATCCTCTCAGTGAGCTGTGCCCCAGGGGTGGAATGTGGTTCCTGCAGTTCTTACCTTACCTGAAGACAGAAGCAGCCTTACTTTTCAATTCAGTGAATATCCACGCTGAGGTGCCGAGGCTTGGTCTGGAGTTGGCACAAGGACCCAGCTGATGATGCTGAATTTAGCACAAAGTGTGAGGTTTTAGGTCTGGTGTGGCCAGGCCCAGCCTGACAGGTGATCCAGGTGTTTGTTTGGAAGTGTTCCCTGCCCGCTGTTCCTGTGTGCATGGGCCAAGCAGTCTTTTGAAAAGGTTCATGTCCTGCAAGAACATCCACATTCTTCCTCCTTCTTTGCTCTTTTATACATATATATATTTTTTTTTTTTCTGTTTCTTTGACTTTCTGTCTTTATGGCAAAGAGTTTTTAATGTTCCAGGGGTTTATTGCCATAGGATGACTAATGCTGGAGCAGTGCTGGGACCAGATCACCCACTTTGAGGGTAAAACAGAAGGTGCCTCTCAATTCCCCCTGCGCCGGCGTGACGGGGCTTTGAGTCACCCTGACTCATCCTTCACCCCCTCAGAAAGCCCAGACCTACAGCACAGGAGAGGCAGAATTCCTCATTTGTTTCTTGTTTAATTGTCTTATTTGTTTTATTTCTTCATTACTTATCGGGCCTAGAATTACTGGTCCCATAAAAATAATAATTATAAACAGATTTGTTTCTTCCTGCAGTGAGTACAGCAGCCCCTGCTGCTGCCGCCCTCACCTTATGGCAGAGATTTAAAACAAAAATCAACACAGAATCCTTCTGTTTGGGGGGGTGACTCCCACCCTGTCTCCTTCTTTCACTATGACAGAACATGAGCTCTTGCTGATAGCCTTTATCAACTTTTAAAAACCTTTGCAAGCAGCTTGCTTTTTTACCCCCCCTTTTTTTTCCTCTTCTTTCTCTTTTTTTTTCTTTTTTTGTGTGTGTGTGTGTGTTGGTTTTGCTGTTTCCTGTATTAAACCTTAGCCAGCAGCTTTTAACCAAAGCTCTGCTTCCCAAACACCATAATTCACCAGCTTATTGCAGTGACACTGATTTTGTCCTGTGTTTTTAATATTTCTTCTGTGAAACAAGGCTCAATTCTTGTCTCTGTTCCTGACAGGTAACATCTGATACCTTTAGGGAATGAAATAGTTCCCTTAATCAAGTGGAGGGAACATTTTTTTAACCGCTGCCACAAAAACTGGGTCTTTAAAAGGACTGAATGCTTTAGGGAAATGCTGGAGCTGAAGGCATATATTTGAATGCCTGATGATATTGAGTTACTGCTGGATGTTATAAATAGCATTTGTTTCAGTGTCCCAAGGTGTTACCCCAGCAGCAGTTTGGGTGAGGAAAAGAACTGTTTATTTTAAACACTGGGTATTTATGAAATAACTCACAAAGATCAGTGCTGGAGAAATAATGAATGGCGAAGTTTTAAAACTCAAAACATTGGCAAGGAGTTGATTATGTTAATAAGGACCTGGGGGTGCTGTTTGATTCATATTTTTGAATTTAGGCAAACTTAGGTTTTTCTGTCACCGTCACATTTTGATACTTTCCAGGAAAGACACAAACTATAAAGATAAGGACTGGATTTGTGTTCCCAAATTTTGTGAAACAAATACAGCACCCTGAGAAAAACCTAACTCAGCAGACATACACTGAGAAAACATGTTTTACTTGAGGTATTCATATTCTTTATGGTGGTATCACTAAAGTCACCATAAAATCTCCCTATTAATATTGTATTATTTTTACATGACTACTTTTCTGTCAGTTCCTCTCTGGGTTGTTCTCCAGTTCCACATTCAAAAGTTAAGAAGAACGTGCTTTCCTAGTCCATAAAAAGGGTAAAATACACCCAAAATTTTGGTTTGTTTTGGTTTTTGTTTACTTATCAGGAAATCAGTAGGTCTTAGTCCAATCTAAGACTATCAAAAAAACCCCAATAACACTGGTACTGATCTGGTGGATCTGTTAGGGGCTAAGCTTTCTGCACATTCACTGTATAATTAACAATTAATAAGGCTGTCTGTAATATTTTAATTACAGCTTGTAATTTATGTATCATCAGCATGGTGCACCTCTAAATGTAGCTCGTTTTTGTGAAAGTTTGGCTCTAGGTTAGCACTTTCTTATTGACACTTTACAGCAGGCAAGAAATTTCCCTCTTCTGTTCTTCCTAGGAAGTGACTTCACAGCTCCAGCCCTTCCACTTGTCAGGTGTAATATCAACATCAGGGAATGTATTCCCATCAATATTAGCAACTTCATCAGCAGCTTGTGGTTCTGCTTCTGTCATAATTTCTATGTATTTTTTCTTGCAGCTTTTATTAGTTGAAAAGCCTGCAAAAGCAGGACACGTCTCAGTTTCCCAATAAAAACCTTTCTCATGAGTGTGTAAGAATTTAAAATAGCTTTGCACTTTTCTAACAATGCCTTTGCATGTAAAGTGTTAAGAGGAGGTTTGTGCCAGTTTTTGTATTTTTATGCTGGAAGATGTATTAAACCTTATGCAGCAGGAAGATGAGAAGTATGGCCTGCCTTAAAAGGTGAAATGAAGGTGGTAACAATATTCATGTCAGTCTGAACAGGTAAGTTGATTTTCAGAGTTGCCATGTTGGTAACACAAGACATTTTGACTTAAATATATAAAAAATGTCTGTTTTATTCCTATGCCCTGACTGGATCTGATACTTCAGCTTATGCAAATGAAAGAAGCTGATGAGTAGGTTAATTGGTATCAACTGAATGCTCTGACCTGAATCTTCACATGAATTTTCTTTTTTTTTTTTAATAAACTAATGAGGCAAGCAGCTAACACAACTATATACAATACAACTATGGCAAATGGAGACCCTCATGGCAGGGCCTTGGACTGAATAACCTGAATAAAACTCCATTCCAACCCAAACCATTCCATAATTCTATGATAAGTTATTCACAATATTACACACCTGGCAGCTGGTTTTGTTATTTTCACCAACAGAATAAATGCAGGCATTAATTCTCTCTTTTTTGCTGCTGGACTATTTTATTTCTTTGATCATCACCCTGCAAAGCATTATTAAAGTTATATTTCTTTACTGTGTGGTTCAGTATCTGTGATCTAACTTGACTTCTTAGTGGTAACTTTCCATCAGTGAGGCAGCTCAGGTACACACTGAATTTTGGGGCAGTGCACCAAATTTTGTAGATTGTCCTCATCTTCGATATACAGGGAAAATGCAACTTAAATTTCAAGTGAGCAGTATGATCAGTGACTGTGACTGACAACAGAAATTTTTCTGGTTTCTCATAAGAGTGGAAATAAAATTAATCAGGTGACATTATGTATTATAAGGAATTATTACTCTGTAATCTTCATTGTCTCAAGGTAATGCCATTTATTGTCTGCAGATGTTTTTGAGCATCATTTTCATCCCTCTGAGACCAAAATGTCTATTTCAGTGTGAACAAAGCCCCTGTCCAGTATAAAAATACTCTTTGAGGAGAAATTGCCACTGGTGTTGTTTTTGTTTTTGTTTTGTTTTTTTATCTTTAATCTCAATTACTGTTGTGCTTTTAATTTGCATTTCTGTAGCATAGAAATATTCAACCATGCTTTTTAGGGTCATTAAGCTTGTATTTAGTAGGAGCACCTCTGGGATTGGGATGAGTGACAGCTCGTAAAATTCAGAGCCACTGGAGACCTCTCTGTATGATTGACATGAAAAGCATTGAATTGGTTGATTTTTAAAAGTGTTTTTAGAGGACCAAGGCATGAGGCTATGCATTTTTAAACTGGGTTCTCTGATACACTGTGTGAAATACTCTGACTTTCATTTTGCTTTGCATCAGAATCATCTGTAGCCCTTAAACTAATGGAAAGGATAAAAGGGGTGTAGACTGCACATATTTCCAGGGGGAGGGGAGGGGGAAAAAAAAAAAAAAAGAAGGGAAAGAAACCCCCTTGTGGAAGGTGATTTTTATTTTTCATTATTCTGAAGTGTGTAATTGTTTTGTTGCCTGAATGCTGCAACTTCTGTGCTTTGCTGGGCTGTTTTTCCTGGAGTGCAGGGGGCTGTGACACCTGAGGGGCCTCTGTCCCCCAGCAGTGGCACAGCCTCGGGGAGAAGGAGGTGTGGATGCCTTAGGATTTTGGCTTTTATCATTTCCATATATTTGTAACTCTGCAGTGCTTTATTGTATAACTCTAAACTCCATATTCTGTCAGCTGCTGCTGTCCCACTTTGGGCAGACACAACAATTCCTCTCCAGGCCTGGCAATCCAGGACCCCTCACTGCCTCAGGCCCAGAGATGGAAACAAAAGTGAGTTGGGGGGAAAACTGGGAGTAAATGAGTTCATTACCTGAAGCTGTAATTGGAACAGATTAACCCCCAATATGCAAATGGACCAAACTTACAAAAGTGTGAAAACTGTGACCCGTGGTCCATTTTTGGGTGTAGGCCCTGGGGTGCTTTGTCTGCCTGAAATGTACCTGAAGGCCCTTCAATAAATATAAGCATTTTTTATTCCCTTAATTCTGTTTGGCCTGTGTTTTGAGGTAGCCCAAAAAGGCACCAGTGTCTGTGGGGAGCCTTGGCTGCCTCTGAGCACCCACCATGCCCAAACCTTCCTCCTCCTTTGGGGTGGTTCTTCCTTTTTTCCTTAAAATGTGTTCCCACCTTGCTGTTGGTTTCTTCACTACCACCGTGAGCACTGAGTATCATGGAAGATGTGCTGCTGTGAAAAATAGGGTTCACTCTGCTGGTAAAATTTACAAGTTTAATAAAGCACAGTAGGAGACAAAGACAATAGAGCAAAGATTACGGCCAGGTGTGTTTTGGCACTCAGCCAGGAGCACACCTGCTGGTTTGGGAAACACCATTTTTATACCATTTCTATGGCATCAGCTGTTGTACATTTAAACTTTTCTTAAAACTAGTTTCCATGTTCTAAGAACTGTTTAGCATGGCTCCTCCTCGGGTCCCCTTTTTAGAGCATGTGCATTTCTTTGTTGTGGTTTTATCATCACCTCCAGTTTTTGGGCTTTCTTCAGACAGCGAGTGCTGATAGCTGACACACCTGTAGCAGGTCCTCATCAATGATCCTTGGATATTATCCCAACCAAGCATTTTAACACAAGCATATCTAAATCAGCCACTTCTAAGTTTTAGTTAACAACAGAAATAAAAACTATCTCTATAGCAAAGTTACTTTAACACCACACATATAGAATCCATTTTAGTATTTGCTAAAAGCCAATACTCTAATATGTGTCTGTAACAGCTGCTAAAATAATTTCTGTGCTGAAGAGTCGTGGCCAGCTGCTTAAAAACATCAGTACTGATAAACAAACTCCTGCTTTATGGAGTTTGTCATCCACTGAAATGTCAACAGCAGCAATTCTCATTAGGGACCATAATGACAGAGACCCGAAAATGTAGTTTTGAGTTTTTTACTGTCCTGGGTTTTGGTTAGTCTGGGTTTATTGTAGATGTTAAACGTTCGAAAATAAATCCCATGTGTTTTCTCACCTAGCCATCTGAAATCTGAGCTGCAGGACGCTGCAAAGCTGGCTTTTCATGAAGCCTCTGCCTTAAAATTCTGTGAGAATATCCCCCTTTATCTATGGGTGTCTTCAGAAACGTACTGTTTATTCTAAATACTAATATAATTGCAGTTGAATAAGTAAGAGATCTGTATTAAAGAGGTGTCAGCAGTGGACTTAATGGGAAAACAGCAACATCAGGCACTTATGTTTGACTCTTTAGAGCTGAGATTTGTGAAGGAGGCTGGTGCACTTTGAACCAACACTGAATTTGCCTCTCTTGGTTGATAAAATCCCCTGCCACTGCTGGTCAGGACAGTGCAACCCCAACCTAAACATCAGACTCTTTTTGTATTCCCTGAGCAGCGCCCTCTGAACACCGTGTCTGCATTCCTGAGTCAAAACTGGTCTCCTGGGATACTCCTTTTCTGATCTCCTCATGCTTCCCTGGAACTTCTCAGGGTAGTGCTGCACCTGGGAGAGAGCATTTACAAGATTGGGTCTTGAATTGAGATGCATGGAGAGAGGTGCAGAGCACAGCACAGGGAAGAGAGGGATGAGGGAGGGCATACTGCCCCTTTTGAAATTGTATTTTTTCATTTTAGGTCACGGCATATCTAGAAGAGTTAGGTGGTTGTATAACGGAGGACTTTAATTATGTGCAGGAAAGGCTGTTTTGGATTTTGATGGGTTTTTTGCTTCATTTAATACAGGAAATTATGCCTTTTGGAATTTGAAGTGGTTTATGATCTATCCTGCCAAGTTACTCTACAGAAAGATACCACCTTAACTCAGTGTAGATATCTCAATTATTCATGTTCTGGACATAAAAAATCCACCATCTGTTACCTTAATATTAATGCTGCTTTCCGAGTACCTGCAAGCAAATTATGAAATATGTTCCTACAGGTTTGGTGCTTATCAGAAAACAAAATACAAGAAAATGCATTGTTCCTTTATGCTGGAAACTAACATTTTTGTGTGGTTGCTGTGCAGTGAAAGTGCTGCAATAAATTTGTGAGGGAAAAAGGAGAATTGAGGTGAGAATAACAACTTCTGTGGCTACCACGTATTCATCTTCCACTTTGGTGAAGTCTTGCCCTCCTGGCCACAGAAGTGTTGCAACTAGAGCTGGTTTGTTTGCTATGAAAATTAAACAACTGGAAGAGCCAGAGGTGGGAGAAAAATCAAAGTTGCACTTACATGACCATGGCAAAGTATTTATAACAAAAGAGAAATTCACCCCCAAACAGATACCCCATTAATCTTTGTGTATTCCATGCAGTTTCCCATGTTCACAGTCAGGCATCTCAATATCACTGCAGTCCTGTGGGGAAAACTCAAATTGTGGCACCCCAGTGAACTCCAGCTCCATAAAAACACTTTCAATTCAAGGCATTCAAACATGTTCCATTTAATTTCAGGTATTGCCAAAGGGAAAAAAAAAATTGAATTAGACCTGCCTGAATGTGTGTTGACAATGGTTATGTGGCAAAAATTGTTTGGGTTTTTTTTTTTTTTGTTGTTGTTTGTTTGGTTTGGCTTGGTTTTTTGCTTGTTTGTTCTGTGTTTTTTGTCACTTAGCTAACAAAAAGAAGCTGTTGAAGAGAAATTTGCAGGTTGCATCGTGCACCAAAAGCCATTTTGCTGTAAAATTCTGAAATCACTGTCAAGGCCAAAGACAAGCAAATAATTTTGCTCATGTTTTACTGCATTAATACAATCCAGCTGATACACAAACATGAAAATCTATTTGCTCTTCAAGCAACGGCATAAAAACCAGCAATTTTCAAACCTCTCACCAATTGCCAGACATGATTATGCTCCTGCATCTATTATTTCAATTTGTCTGTAGAGGGAAAAAGGGAAATTTGAAGCAAGTTTTAAATAATATTGTTAAAATCGGAGCTGTCTGAGTCTTTTGGTTGCAGTGCAGGGAATTACATATAAAGTCTCATCTTTTTGGGGTTTATGCTGAATGTTCCTGCTGCTCCCCTGTTGCCTTTAGGGTTAGCATGCATAAACATTGGTGTGTGCACTCTGATAGGCCTAAATCAGGTAGAATAAACCTGATTTATTTTATATAAATATTTTATATTATTCTATATCATGTGATTCCACCAGTATAAAAGTTGCTTTTCCCCAGCGCTGTGCACCCAGTTCATTTCAGGGCATGGTGGAAGGACAGCAGTGCAAGATAAATCAATGACTTTATCCAGGATGAAATTAAGATGTTAGTGCTTCCTATTTGCATGAAAATTACCCAGCCACACAGGCCACAACATTAACAAGATACGAGAGTGTGACTAATGGTGTCACTGGAATTTATTGTGCTTCCCTTTGTCCAAACTCCCTGATTTTATCCTCATTCTCGTTCTGCAGTGGCTGTGCCTAGAGCAGGGTCAGAGACAACCTTGTCCCACCTGTTCATGGTGCAGATCTCAGCCAAACAAACACATTCATTTATCAAAACCTTTCCTGTTCCTGAACTGCTTCATGAGTACAGGACATAAAGGGATTTCCCTCTCATTGCTTTTCTGCACCACCTTGTTGTTTTGACGTCATCTGAGGAAGATACTGACACAATCACAACTGGTATCAGCCAGGTGGGGTTCAAAAGAGACAAAAAATCAAAAAGCAAAAGTGTATTGAAATGTCCTGCTTGGATTTTTTTTTTTTTCCAAATGATGATTGCATGTTATTGTCTTTGCTGCCATGTAATCTGATTCTGGAGGGAAAAATACGAGTTTTAAAATAGTCAATGGATGAGGGTGCTGCACAGTCTGCCCATCAACATCTTTGATTTTATGTATGCTTTAAAAAAGTTCTTTAGCACTGGCTGTCAGATTTTCAGAGGTTGCTTCTCTCTTACCCTGGGCAGTGTTTGGTTGGGAAGGATACCACGGGCTGGTAGAAATAAAGGAAAACTGGCACGATTCCGGTCTCCCATACTGAAGTGTCTCTGGGAAGTCCTTTGTGACACAGGAGGCAGAAATCAGATGGTTCAGAGGCACAGCCCAGTGTAAATGAGGGTTTTAATAACTTGTGGGGACTTCCTTGGCAAAGGCGGCAGAATAAGATGGTCAGATTAGTTCTGGAACTGCCTTAGGAGAGATCAATATGTGAGCACTGCTCCCACAACAGCTGCAAGGTAAATTCTTGTAATTAATAATAAAAAAAATTGATTTTTGTGATGGTGGTAGTTTCAAACCACAGCTCTCAGTCAACCCTGTAGGAATACAGCACTGCAGTGTTTGGAGAGAAAGTCCAGTATTGATTCAGTCTGATAAAATATTTTTCTTTATCTTTTGAGAAGCCTTGCTACATGGATGGTATGAATAAAAGTTTGGCATTTCCAACACGCCGAGGGTCCCAACAGACACAGTTCTTTTTTGTTACAGAAACAATATTCTCCCTCTGTCTCGTTTGGTGTTGGACAATGTATGTGAACAGAGAACTGCACATAGAGGCAGAGAAGTATAATTCTCTGTTTTTCTGAGGCTCAGGCTGCTGAATAGGTATCATTGTATCCGTGTCTCTTGAGGGGGGGAAAGAAAAAAAGCCACTGCAAAAACTTCTTGGAGCTTTTTTTTTTTTTTCCTTCCTGGTGTGCAGCCTCTTTCTGACAGCTGCAGAGAGAAATGTCTTGTGGCCTTTTCATCCCTTCCTCTGGCTCTGTGCTTTTCCTATCAACTGCCCCATAAATATTTCCCTGAAACTGGCACGGAGGATGCTCCTGGCCCATTAGAATGAGACACAGAATTCGGTGCCTTTGAGGCAGCTGGGGGCTGGGTCTGAATACCAAATCCTCCTGCTGAATTTAGGGACTCCACAGTCCCTCCTGTGCTCAGGTTTCAGCCATGTGCTCACTGTTTCATGACCACTTCCATGACTTAGTGCCAGAGTTCATTCTCTGTTGTCAACAGTTTGTATTTATCCCTGATCCACTCCACGGGATCCCTTCCTGTCTGTTCCCTTCCTTCCAGACCATCCTGCCCCTCTCTATGCCTCATTATGCACCAGATATCAATAATATGCTGAATAAAACTCTTCAGATTTCCAGCTTTGGCTTAAGATTTATGGGAGACTTCTTCTTTCACAAGGACAGATGAAATTCCTTGTAATGGGTGTTGAGGTTGGATGGGATGGCCACCAAAAAAAAAAAAAAAACCTCACTTCTTGCTAAATTCATCCTGATTGACACCTCCTTCATAAGGAGGGAAGAAATCCATGTGTATTCCATGTTCATGTTGGCTCATTTGCCATTTATAATGTTTCTTTGGGATATTTCACAATAAAATTGAAATAGGTTACTCTTGTTGTAGGTAGATGGGGAAGGTAGTGATACAAGGAATTAAAAGTTCCCATTTAAAAAAAAAAAAAAACCAAACCAAAAATGTCTCCTGTAAAGCATGTAAAGAGATTCTGGCATGTGTGGTCTGGAATTGTGATTATCTGAATTACTGTGTTTGGAGTTTGAAAACAGAACCAAGTTAGCCAAAAAGACACAAGACTGCACTAGTATTTTTAAACTATATAATCTGAATTATGGAGACTGATGGAAAAAACCTCATTGTGTTTGCAAATATTAGCATGGAAATCACAGATAATTTTTTACAGTGCTATTATCACACTGCAGGATAATATTGGTTTAACCCTAGGGATATGTAGTCCTGCACTGTGGTTCTTGCAGGGAGCATTGGTACAGCTTTTTTTTTTTTTTCTTTTCTTTTTTTTTTTTTTTTTTTTTTTTTTTTTTGAAAAATATTGCTTTTT
>VWZP01006297.1:263283-291042 GCA_013396995.1 Dicaeum eximium | reverse complement strand
GACTTGGTTCTGGGTGGATGTTTAAGTGTTATACAATATGGCTTTAAACTTTTCCTGCAATTAAAGCCTAATCCAAAACACTGAGGCACATTATTAATTTTATGCTTAACTGGAGCATTTTTTTCAACAGGCCTATTCATCTACTTAAAACTAAGCACATGCTTAAGTGCATTGTTGAACTGGGGCCAGAGTTGTTACGCTGAAGCAAAAAAGAGGAAAAAGAGAAAAAAACAACAAATCACCAAAAAAAAAAAAAGACAGAAATTATGTCTAACAGATAATATTTGTATTCCTGGGATTAAATGTTCCTTTGGAGAAGAGGAAGAGCTCCAGTTGTCTGCAGGCACAGGTGAGGCAGGCAGCTGCAGATACTGGTGGGGACCATGGTGAGGCTTCCCCAGACAGAAAAAAAACCTCTGAGGAAGGAGCAAAGACTTCTTCCAGCCCCACACCCCATCTCCCATGCTTTTCATGAAAAAAAAAAAAAACAGAACCATGTTTTTCTTAAGAGAAATCCAAAAGCTAAAACTTCCGCTTAAACCTTCTCACAGCCAATTTTATTTAATTTTTTGCATGTTAAGTTCGGCTGTGTGGGTTAAAATTGCCGATTTTAAGGCTTTTTTTGGTTGTTGTTGTTGTTGTTGGGGACAGGTAGTGACACCAGCAGCAGTCAGAACACCAAGGTGGTAAATTACTCATGGAATTCCTCACTGGTTTGGGTTGGAAGGGACATTAAAGCTCATCCCATTCCACCTGCCACCTTTTCAGTATTTAAAATCACCAGTATTTGTAGGAGCTGGGTGCAGCCCTGAGCAGAGTCTGGCTCAGGAGGAGCAGGACTCCTGTGTGAAAACCTGCAGGTAGTGCTGAAAATCAAACCTTTTATTAAAATAAAAGGACAGTCTGGGAAAGGAGGGTTGTCCCTAAGTGAACAGATGTTGCATTTTTTTACTTTTTCTTCTGTGTTCTCTTCCCTTTTTATGCCTGAATTGAGCAGAACACCTGCATTGGTCCCCACCACTGCTGTAGGGGTCCCCCAGCTTTAAAGTTAAGTGGGTGTTAAAGTGCTTTGTAGCATCAGGGAGCCCGGGCAAGAAGAGGAAGAGGCTATTGTGTTGTAAACAGTGTAGTTGCTATGGAAACTGGTGATTCGCAGAAAAATGGAAAGAGGGGAGGAAAGAAAATGGAATTATTACCTTTTTTTTCCCTTCCCTTAATATTTAAATCGTATCTGTGATTAGTGACCATGCTTCTTGTATTTGTTTAGGTAACCTGGTGGGCAAATAGAATTGTTTTGGAAGTGCCAGGAATCCCTGTGTGTTGTTGCATGCCTTGTCTGTGAGGCAAGGATGCTTATACTTAACAATTATCTACTGAAAACAGTTGACCTCATGCTCGTGTATCCTGAGCTATTCTGCAGACTGCCACGGTTCTCATACAGAGCAATGTGTGCTGTCTAATGATTTGTTAACTTTTCACTTCTTGGCCCATTTTTGGCTGTAAAACCACAGTCCTGCTAATTACAAAGAATCCATGTCTGTGTTTTCTTTACTTTGCCATGTCGGGGGGAAAAAAATTAAATGTTAGGGAGAGGAGTTAGGGTTTTTCTTTTTTTTTTTTTTCATATAAAACATTAAGTGACCTGTGGCAATTTCCAAAGTATTTCAGTGTGTTCTCTGATGTTTAAATTAAACTTTACATCATTTGTTATAGTGACACCTGCTGCCCTTGTAATGGTTAAGTGTATGTGAGTACACAGAACCCACTTTTCAAAAAAATTTATAACTCCACTGTAAAGATTTTATTCTGTGCTGAAACTTGGCACACAGGCTTTTTGACTAGGAACAAATTATTCTTTTAAAAAATGTGTTGGGGAGAAGTTGGTTATTCACAAGAGCTTACTGTGCAGTAAAAGCAAGCTGTTTTTACTGACACATTTGTCTGTTTGTGCCTCTGTAACTTGGAATATGAGGTTGAAATAGTGCATTTGTCCAGTTTTTCTGTCTTTAAATCTCAATTCAGGCTACTGCTTAGGTCCCTGATGGAAATGGACCTGACCTTTTTTCCTTCGTTTTCTTCTTAATATTTCTCTCTGTGGCAGTTTTCTTCTTAATATTTCTCTTTAATCAATGAGATTAAAGTTTGCTCAGCAAGGAGCCCAGGTGGTTTTCAGCCAGAGAAGAGGCATTCCTGGATGAAATCTTGGAAAATTCCTTTAAGGCTGTCCCAGTTTCTAGGTCTTTCAAACCTGCTGCCTGTGGAAACAGCAACAGGTGATACTCTTCCATGTTAAGGCTGGATCTTTCTTTTTTTTTTATAAATATTTCCCCCAGTACTGGAACACCTGGGAAGGTAATCACTGTTGATAGGTACATTTGTTTTATGTGGCATTTTCACCTTTCTAGGATGGCTTTCCAACCTGTTTGCTGGAATCTGAAATCTCCAACATGTCTTTGACAAAAATCCCTCGCACACCAACCTCTTTGTCTTTCTGATTGTCTTTTACTGGGAATAGTAATGCAAATAAAAATTGCTGATTTTTTTTTTTTTTTGTTTCGGTAATCATGTGAATACAGAAAACATTTTTTTACCAAAGCAGCACTGCATTAGTTTATCTACATAGTGCCAGGAAACAAAACCTGAAGCAAATGGAGGGTAATAGTCAACTACAAGCATCGTATCAGTGTGTAGAAAATGCAGCAAATTGAATTTGTGCAATCAAGGCAATAGAGTGGAACTACAGCAAATAAGCTGCCTACACCTAGCAAAATGTGCCCTTTCCCTTTACATTTTGTGGATTCACCTAAGTTTCCCATGTTTCTGTGAAGCCTGTCCTGCCTTTGCCTCCTGCTGCCAAGACTGGTGTTAAAAACCACAGATAAAAGAGCAGTGGTGACAGAGGTATTGCAAATCCTCCCAGCTGCATCTCAGAGGTGAGAGATGCCCCAGGGGAACAAGAATTTGTGCTGAGGATCACCTGCAGGCTGGGCATGAGGGTGGAGTGGGGCCCATGGCTGCATCCTCAGGGCAACCATGTGGATCCTGGCAGGGCAAAGATTGTCCCAGAGATTATCTCAGACCCCTTCCTCATCCCTCAGCGTGGCTGGCACTAAAGTACAGCTCTGTCCCCGTGGTAACTCAATAACCAGCGGCAGCACCAGCACTGGTGACTGTTTATCCAGAGTCTAGACATTTTATACGAGGTTAAGGGCTCTGTTCTCTGTTTTATAAGGGAGGCAAACACAACTTTTTCTTTTTTTTTTTTTCCCCCTGGTCTTGTGGTAGCATGACGGGTGCTTTGGCTGTGTGCTGTGCAGCCCAAACAATCTCCAAAGTAAACAACCTGCTGGATTTTTGGTTTGGGAAACCTGGCACAGGTGTGCCCTCCTCCCCTGTGGAACCACACCTCGCACCAGGAGGTGAGAATCACCACGGAGAGTTCAGCAAATGCAGCCTGCCATGCAGGAGCATCAGGTGGCAGGATGGAATGGCTTTTTTATGCTCTTCAGGAGATTAATTTTGTGCTTTGGTCTGAAGTTTGTAGAGGGACTCTAGTTCAGATAAAGAGGGAATATGGTAAAAATGCCTCATAGTACATAGGCTTGTTGGAAAACAATACAGGTGGAAGTGAAGATCTGCCATCTCCATTGCTCTGGAGCAATGTTTGCAGAAGAATTATCACAGAATTTCCTGAGTCAGAAATGGGTACATTAAAAAAAACTTGGGTTAAGTGGTAGGTGAATTCTGGTAGATGCTGATTGCAACAAAAAACAAATATGTAAACACAGATATAACTTCTAAATCTCTGTATAATTCCTCAGAGTTCAGTGGTAAGTGATTCATTGGACCAGATCCAAGAATGCAGCCTTTTGGAAGAATAAACCTTGCCAACCTATTTAATGCCTGCTTTAACAAATTATCTGGGTTGGTTTCCTCCCTTTGTGTCCCCCGTGCTCATCATCCCCTCGGGCTTGTGCTCTGTGTCATAAACCCACTAGCCATGAGCTGTGAGTCCCCAGGGGCACCGTGCTGTCAGGGGAGGATGCACACCATCATCTGCCATGGTTCCAAGGTGTTAAAGTGTGCAGAAATGTGTTCCACTCCTTTGTGGAGCAGAGCGTTGGGAATGACACCCGGTAAAGCCAAAAGTAGGAAATGCTAGGCAGAGGAAACACAAGGCCTTTTTGTTCGTTCTGTTTTTCTCAATGATTAATACCCAAGCTGCCTGAACCCACCAAACTTCATTTCATTCAGTATTGAACAATCCCCTGCACCAGGCCTTGCTGGGCAGCCAATAACTCAGTGAGACAGTGTTTATACAGCGAAAATCGGTGTAAAACACGCAGGCAAGGCTGCAAACTGTTCTGAGTTTCTGTTTACATTCAGTGCATAAACAGCAGAGCGGCTCGGGCCGTGTTTTGTGTGTGCAACACTCACACTGCAGGGCCCAGCCCTTGTGTGTACACAGCCCACACATAAATATTTCCCATTATTGTACCCAGTCAGCAGTGCTTTGTTGGAAACCAAGTGCCCATGACCAAGGGCTGTGCACGGAGTGTGTTGATGTGAAGTTTATGTGACAACAGCAATGGGGCACGTTTCCCCCATCACAGATAAGGATACTTAATATTTATACAGCTCTTTCCACTTTGAAAGCATTTTAGAAACGTTAATTAGCACCGGCCAATCAAGGGAAAAATAATCTGAGCCACGGATTCCTGCGGGTGAGGGGAGCCTTGGAAAGCAGCAGTGCCAAAAGGGACTTAAAAAGTAGTAACTGACAGCAAATTAGGCATGAATTTGGAATACTGATTTGGCAGCAATAAAGACCAACTCAATTTTAGTCTAATAAGCAGAGGTCTCCTGTCGCTGGGGATGCTGAGGTCTCGTTAGCAGGGAGGTATTGACAGCTGAAGATGGGAAGAACTCCGTGCACAGGAAAGGTATTTGGAGCCTGGATTTATGAGGGATGGGTTTAGGTTAAATACATACAGGCTGGCTGGAGGACAACAAAGGAAACATTTGATAAGGCTTGAAGAGTATCAGCAAAGAGCAGAGAATGTAATATGAGAAATGGGATTAGGAAAGATGACTTGAAATGAGAAAGGGCTTTTGGACAATACATTGAGAAATTGTCAGTTATATTTATTGGCTTGCAAAATAGTGTTTCCAGAGGGGAAAAAAATGAAGCAGCATCTCTGGCTGAGTTTAACAGTCTGCTGCAGAAATACTAATAATGGGGAAGAGTTCTGAGGGAAGCAGATCAGTTTGAAAAACTCCACAGAGCTTGTTTCTCCTCTCAGTCCTTTGTAAAGTAAATAAAGACCCCACATCTAATTCTGTACTCTGGAAAACCGATGTAAATAGAGAAATTAATTATTTTGTGCATGCAAGAACGCCAGTGCAGCCGTAGGTCTGTGTACAGATAGATGTGCAGGCACTGAATTCTGAAAATTGCTCTTAGTTGTCAGGGCATCCTGACTCCTTGTCGAGCACCTTGTTTTCTCAGGAGATATTTAAATGGATAAAAGGCATGTTTTCCACTGGCATCACCTCATTTTCCCCATGCCTCTTGCAATCAGGCTTTAATGTTCTGAGATGAGCTGAACATGCTGGAAGTTGGGATTTCATTAAGGCTACCAAGGCAACCAGTTCAAGGGATACTCATTTTGCTGCGTGATCTCCCCAGCCATATTAAGGAGCAGTTTCAGCTGGAGTGACCTGCTCTGATGGGAAGGCTCATCTTTGGGCTGTGGAGCCCTGCAGCATTCCCAGTGCAGAGTTCCTGTGCAGGGAGGATATGTGCTGCAGGATTTTTACAGTTTCAACCACAGCACCTCTGTAGGAGAGCACAGCCGAGTGTAATTCGCAAAGAAGGCTGCTTATTTCTTTGAATTTGAGCATTCTGCTTAATTAATTATTCAGATTTTAGCCATATCTGGGGCTGGACCTGCTGTGGGGTCAGATTTCGAGCTCCTGTGTGTTGTATGAGAGGATTTGGGCTCTGCTCCATCTCTGGGCTGGGCTCAGCCTGCGGGAGCCGGGCCTGGGCAGGCTGGAGAAGGGGAGGCGCAGAGGGGATCCCATCGATCCCTACAAACATCTCCCAGGGGTGCCAGGGGGAGGAAGAATTTGTGTGCACGGAGGGGCAGAGCCCTGGAACAGCTGCCCAGGGAGGGCCTGGAGTGTCCCTGTGTGGGCCATGGCAGCCCCAGCTGGACACGTTCCTGTGCCGCTGCTGCAGGGACCCTGCCTGGGCTGGGGAGTGGCACAGAGCATCCCCACAGGAACCTTCCAGACACACATACCCTGGGATTTGGAGCTCTTTATGGTGTTACACCCACTGCCTTTACCTCTTTGAACCCACAGGTTCCTGCTACCAGGAGCGTTTCTTTCAGTGGGATTATGATAGTCAAGTCAGGACTAGCAGGATGACATTCCATCCAAAGTAATTTTTTTAAAAAATTTTTTCTTCGGTGCACAAGATCCTGTTTTGCAGAATTGCTGGAAAAAGTCTTGACTTGAAGCAAGTGCTGTAATAAAAGGCTCAGAAGTTTGAGACCTCTTAGTGCGAGGGACCCCACAGACAACACACAAGAATAATAAAGTACTAGAAGAGAAGAAAAAGAGGAAAAGATTTTGTCTTTGCATGACAGAAAAGAACAGAGAAAAAAAAAAAACCAAAACAAATCCCTCCCCCCAGCAAGAGGGCTGGAACACTGCTTGGTGAGAAGCTGGAAGGCACAGCCTTGTCAGAATTACCAGGGGATGCTGCTTCTCAGCCATGGTTTGGTGTTGCCTAAGTTCCTCCTGAGACTTAACTTTGCTGGAAAGCACCCAAAGATTCTTTCCTTTCTGAAGCGCCTTCTATGAAAGCTGTGGCTGGTGGCAGCAGGAGAATTCCATAAATTCATCCATTTCAGCATCACTCCTGCCAACTCCAAAGGCCCAGGTTTGTGCCTTTTCTGCTTCCAGTGCCTTTAACAATAATCAGTTGTTAATAATAATCAGCAATAATCAAAACCAATCAGATCAATGGGATGTGGAGTGGAAAAACAGCAGTGAAAACCAAGTGTTGTTTGCAGAGCCTCGTGTGCACTGTACCACGTGCATCCCCTTGGCTGATTTATTACCCTCACCTCTTCCCCTTGAAGTTAAATTAAGTCATTATCTCCCAAGTGAGGGGGGGTTCTTCCAGTGTAAAATGTTGTTTCTTCCCTAATGCCTGTGGCTAAATGCACAAGAAATTTAATGGTGGGTTTGACGTAACAGTGAATTCTTTACAGTGGTTTGACAACCCTCAACAGATTCTGAGCAGCTTTCTTTCACTTAATTGTAAAATCCATTACAAATACTTTTCATTATCTAGGAAAATATATGCTCTATGGTTGATTTCCAGAGTGTAAGGCTTTAGGGACTGGAGTTAAATTTTCAAAACTTTTCCTAAATTTATTTTCTAATACCCCAAAGAAAATGCTTTGTCTTATTACTTGGCTAATTTCCCTGAAATGTGGAATTGTGGAATGAGGTTTTGTTTGAACAGCTTCAGACTATGCATTGTGCTAATGCGGAAGATTTTAGGAGGAGTAAACTGCGTTCCAGTAAAAATACAGCAATAAAATTTGCAACCTACGACTCCTCTTTGATCACTTAGATTCTCTGGGATTTGATTCCCAGCATTGCAGATTGGGTCAGTAATTGATAGTTCATTGTGCTGCCATATAATTCATGGGGTTTTTTAGGGGGTTTGGTGTTTTCTTGGGGTTTTTTTGGGTTTGGTTTTTTTTTTTTTTTTTTTCCAAAACCACAGCAGAGGCAGGGCTGCCTCCTGGCCAGGGTGAAAGGACTGATTAGGCAACAGGAACTTGGATCCCTGAACTGCTTCTTCATGCTGGGCTCTCACACTCTTGGCAGAGCCTGGAGGAGTCTGTAATCCTGGCTCAGCTGTTTGTGCACAGACAGAGCAGGGCTGTGATGTGGAAAGCAGCATCAAAGGGGACACACTGGGGGCAAGCAGCAGTGCTGGGCTGTCTGTGGGCAGGAATTAATCCCTGACATGCATCCCTTGAATGAACAGACCCAGCCATAAGGAATGAAACTATCACAGCACCTTCATGGAAAATTAACTGATCCAACCAAGCTACAAAATGCAATCTGTCTTTATTTCAGTGATAATCCCCTCAATTAAAAATAGGCATTGATTATCATGCCATCGGTGCAGTGAGATTCTGTTGGCTGCTCTGAGGAAATAGTTATGTCTTTAGAATAAGAGCTGTTTTTTGGGTTTGTTTGCTGGGGTTTTTTGGTGGTTTTTTTTTTTTGGGGGGGGCTTTTTGTTTGTTGGGGTTGGGTTTTTTTGGGGTTTTTTGGGGTTTTTTGGGGTTTTTTGGGGTTTTTTGGGGTTTTTTGGGGTTTTTTGGGGTTTTTTGGGGTTTTTTGGGGTTTTTTGGGGTTTTTTGGGGTTTTTTGGGGTTTTTTGGGGTTTTTTGGGGTTTTTTTGGTTTGGTTTTTTTTTTTTCTTGTGTGGGGGGTTTTTTTTTTTTGGTGGGAGAAATCTGCCACAGTCTCATTAAAGTATTATTCCACAGAGCTGTAGACAAAGAAATAGCTTATGGTTCAGATCAAATCTGGTAAATCCCAACCTGGAATTACTCATCATTAGCCGTGTTAGTGAGCGTCGTTTTCCAAAATCAATCCTGTCATTTGGGATTATTTTCCGTGCGCTGTATGTCACAAGTGTTTATCTTGACAGAAAGCAAGATACACTCCTCTCTGTTCTAAAATTAACTGTTTGAGTTGAAAAATAGCCTGTAAGGATGAATTGCCATGATAAACGCATGTGAAGTTATTTTTCCACGTCTTTTGTTGAGGTAACTGTAGACCTGTTGGAAATTTCCATTAAACTTGATGCCATGGATGTCCAGGTCAGAGGAGTTGCCTGAATTAATATTCATTAAACACCCTTTGACACCCAAGTATAGAGAGAAAGGCATGTTTGATCATTTGTGAGTTTGATTTTAGTGAGTTTCTGTCAGCACAGAAATTCAAGCCTAGGTGATCAATGTACAGAAAAACTATCTTAAAGAGAAGGATTGTCTGAGAAAATGTTATTTTTTTCACCTTGCTATTATTGGTTTAATATTTACCCCTGGACTGTTTTTAGTGTATTCACCCAGAAACAGGAATTCAGCTGTGGGACAGAAACTGGAAAAGCTGGAAATAAACTCTGTCCTCTCCCAGGACTCTTCTGTTCCCCTCACTGAGAAAAGCTCTTCAAAACCAAATTTAAATTGGTGTTTAATACCTGTATATTTTGCCTGGCAAACATATAAACTAAATGCCTGTCTTTCCATCACGTGTTAGAGAAATCCCAAAACCCAGCTGCATATCTGGTGTGTTTTAAAAGGGAAATTTAAAGGGCTGTTTTTTTCTGGTGGGGAGGACACTTTTAAAAGCTCAGGTGCAAAGGGGAGTATAATCTGCATTTCAGGGGGAGTGTGTGTTGCAGTATTCATTCATATTGGCTGTAAGGCTTATGCTGAACATACCATTCCATTTTGTAAGCCTTTTTTTTTTTTTTCTCATGTCTCTTCCCAAAACTCTGTGATTGAAGTTCAAGGGAGACCCGATGACTCTCTGGCAGTGTGTGTGGTTCAGCCTCTGAAACAGTCACATCCAAGACAGACCAGAGCAGCACTGGTGACAGGAACATTGCACAACAAATTTCAGGAAGGACAGTGGGGGTTGCTGAGCATTTTATCTGCTGGGAGTAGGAAAAATGCTGTATGTGGATGAGTGTAATTAGGTCATTGGTTTATGTGCCCAAAGCCCTGGTTTCACAATGTTTCTTAGAATTAACGAGGATGTATATTTAATGTGTGTCTTTGGTTTGGCTGAAAAGCATAGCCAGGCAATCCCCCGCTGCCCATACATAATTGTATGTATATATTTTTGCACAGAGCTTCACAGACATAGATTATTCCAAGGAAGATTGGCAAGAACATCCCCTCTTCCTCAACAGCCTCCAGTTTCAGATACAGTCAGATTGCCAGGCTCTGGAACACCTTTGGTGCTACATAACTCCCTGAAAATCTGTCATTTAAGGGACAAGCTCAGGGGGTCTATGGGCCACAGTTATTTCCTTGGATTTCTTGTGGAGGTGGGATACTCCAGGATGTGATGAGTGCCTGAGCCCAGAGGCTGCAAGGGTGGCCAGGCAGCCACTTAGCAAACTGAACTAAAGAAAAAAAAAATTCTGGGAAAAAAATCTGCTTCCAAATCTCTTGTTTAAGGCTGCTTCATTTTCCCTTGGATGGTAGGGCTGCAATCTGGCCTTGCTAAATAGCCATTAACACGACAGCTTTACTTTCCTGTGCTTTTTGCATTAACAACAACTTCACCAGGACTCCCTGTGCGACCTTTCTTGGTGGCTGCACCTCTGGGATGGCAGATCAGGGGGAAGAACCTGTGCAGCTGCAGCTGGGGAGGGGAACGTGAGAGGCACAGCCCCACAGCCCCCAGGCCAGGGCAGGAGGTGCCTGGGGGGCTGGGGAGCACAGATCCTACAGCAGGACCCCACTGTGGGGCAGGGGCTCCCTGGAGGGGGCTGTGACCCCGTGGGGAGCCCGAGCTGGAGCAGGGTCCTGGCAGCAGCTCTGGGGAGAGAGGAGCCCAGGCTGGAGCAGGTTTGGTGGGAATGTTGTGACCTCCAGGGGAACCCACACTGGGGATCCTGAAGGATTGACCCCATGGAAAAGGGATCCAGGCTGGAGCAGTTCCTCAGGGACTGACCCCATGGGAAAGCAGCCACACTGAGGGAATTCCTGAAGGACTGACCCCATGGAAGGGACCCACACCAGAGCAGGGAGGGAATGTGAGGAGCCCAACCCCTGAGGAAGAAGGAGCAGCAGAGCCCACCTGTGATGTCCCTGCCCTCCTCAGCTGAGGATTAGGGTGACAGGGCAGCTTTGATGGGCACTTGCTATCCAGGCAGGACCAACCCACAGCATTCTCATTTCCACATTGAATTTTTTTTTGTTTGTTTGCTTGGTTGGTTTTTTGTTGTTGTTGTTTTGTTTTGTTTTTCTTTTTTTTTGTTTGTTTGTTTAGTTTGGTTTTTTTTGTTTGTTTGTTTTTTTCCCCACCAGAAGATTCTCTTTATTTCCCATTGCTCAAAGAAGCACTTGTGAACACATCAGCTCAGCCAAGCCTGCAGTGACTCTGGAGCTCCCTTCTCCATCAAGGGAGATCACATTTGGAAAGGGCATCAATACATCACCCAGTGGAGGTTCTGCTGGAGTGTGGTGTGCTTAACCTCTTTAAAAAACCCACTCCTGCCACCCAAAGCTGCCTGTGCTGTACCTGGCAGGGCTCCAGCCTCTCCCAGTTTGGCCCCACACTGGGTTCCTGCCAGGGAGCTGCTGTGGCTGTCAGTGCAATAAATGAGAGGCACACTGGGAGAATGGGTGGTTTTGGCACTGTTTTGGGACAGCCAGCCTGTTGTGNAAATGGACCCAAACACCCAAACCAAGGCACAAAATGGGCCCCAAACACCCAAACCAAGGCACAAAATGGACCCAAACACCCAAACCAAGGCCTTTTAAAGATATTTTACCCAATTATCTTCTGATACGTACCTTGTTTCTACTTCTCCACCAATAACTACCACCAACCCACGCACGTAACTTCCACATTACTACTCACACTAACCAATAACTTTGTGCCACCAGTGCTACAGAAAATGGAGCTGAAGAGGGACAAGAAGGAAGAAGGGACAACACCCCAAATCCTCCATCTTGTCTCCTATTCACTCTCACATTAAAATCCTAAAACCCTAAATTCTTCACCTTGTGATACACTACCACTATCACACACTGCTATCTAATTCACACCTGTGTGCTCTAACTCATCCCAAAGTTTTGGCAATTTTTCCCAGGGAGGAAGGTTAAAAGCAGTGTTCTGCTGAGGATGAGAGCCTCTTAAAACAGGCAGAGAGACATTCTCTGTGCCCTGGATCCCAGCAGAGCCCAGGCACACCTGGGCAGGGTGGCCACGCCAAGCCTGTGCCAGGAGCAGCTTTGTGAGGGGTGCAGTGACCCCTGCTCACCCCTCCCCAGCTGCCACCTTCACCCTGCCTGCAGCAGCCTCTCCAGAAATGGGATTTTTGTCCAAATTTTTGTTGCTCTGCGTAGTCCTCAGGAGTCCCATGCCTTCCTCTCCCTCACCCAGCTTTGTAACACTTCCATTTTTGATTGTTCTGCAGGGATTTAATCGCCATTAAGGCATTTCCAGCAGCACAGTGGCCCATCAGCTTTGAGCTGTGTGGAGGCAGAACAGTGTCTGTGAGGGAATTTGAATCATCTGGGCTTTTTGCTTTGAGGAGAAGTGTCTTTGGGTTCATTATTCCCTTTATTGATTTAATTCTAGCTGCTCGCCTCGCATCGATCTGGGCTGGTCACCAGAGACAGTTTCACTGGAGTGTTTGTCTTTTCAGGCAACTGTTGGAAGGGAAAAAACCCACTCCTTTGAATTAAGCATCATCTGCTAGGAAGGTTTTCTAGGAATGTCTGGTTTTATCACACTCCTGTTGCCTAATTTGAGATTGCTGACACATAATAGACACACAGAAGTGCTCAAGATGAATGACTCAATGTGATAAAGCAGTAACTTCCCTTCCCCTGCCCCTGAGGCTTCATTCCTTTTTTTTTTTTTTTTTTTTTTTCCAAACTTCAAAAGGATTGTCCTGGATGTTTATGCTATCCCATTTTTCATCCCCCTCTGCAAAAAGGGGAATGGCTGGGTTTTATCCTCTCTCATTTTTGAAAGCAGCAGTAGAAGAAATCTTACAGGAGGTATTTCCTTTCATGATTTTCTGCTGTTTAAAGCCTTGGGGAGAGCTGTGTGGTTTTGATAAGCCCCCAGTCCACTTCCTAACCTTCTGAATCCACTGGTTTTTGTAGTGCTGGGATCAGGTCTAGGATACTTAGAGGAAGAGAAACACCTTACTACATAAATTCTGCCTGGGAGCATGAGCACTGCTCACTGCTGTGGTTTTGTACAGCTTTAGTAATCAAATAAGAGGGTTTATTTTCTTCTTATCTCATCTTCCAGCTCTTTCTCCTGCCTTTGGAGCTCTTGCTGTTAACAAGAGCCAGTTAAATGCTCTTGTGTGGTCATCAGCCTCCTTTTCTGTAGGTGCAGAAATCAGAAACACCACCACTGACATTTCCCTCGCCCCACCAAGGGCCTCGAGGCCCCTGCTGTATTTTTTCACCAGCAATTTCAAACTTACTCTTCACATTTATGATTTTATTGGTGGTTTGTAGAGTGTTGTGGTGCTCTGCAGTTATATGGTCTGTTTCCTGGCATTCCCGTAACAAAACAGCTTATTCTGGTCCTTCTAGGACAGGGAAAGTGTAGGCTCCAGAGGATTATGTTCACCTGGAAACTCAAGAGTTTGACAGCACCAAACCTTGGCTGAAATGGCTCCTGTTGGTTCCCAGCAGGTTTAGAATGAGCTTCTGTTACTCCTGCCTGAATATTTTTATTACAAGTAGCAATACTGAGGGTGAAAATGTAGAATGGGTTGGAAACCTGACTGGTAAATTATTTTAAAAGTCATATTGGTTATTTAACAGGTTTTTTAACAGGAAGTTAAGCTNGTTGGGAAACTTTTTGAGCAACCACTTTTATTTATAATAGTGCTTCCAAATAAATTTTAAGACAACTCTTTGAACAACTAGGTATTTTAAATTTTTTGCATTGCTCTGTACTGTCTGACCTGCCTATTCTGAACGTGACATTTTATCCCAGGCTGGGATCTGCTCTTTTAGGTGGGAATTTCTGTGTCTTGCTCTTTCACCTTCCTTTCCTCTCTCTCCATTGCAAAGATACCTGTTTTGGACAGAATCAGGATTCAGAATGCTCAATCTGTCACCATCTTAATTAACAGCAGAGAGTGTCTTCCCTGTGCTTTTGGGCCATGAATCTACTATTTATTCTAATTTCTTTTCCTCTGGAAAGAAAGCAATTGAGACATCAGTTGAGGAGAGGCACTTGAAAAATGTGCATTACTCTTCCCCTTTTTCACAGTACCACAGGGTGGATGAAAACCACGTGGGTTCCCACTGAGTGTACCTGTTACCAGTGCCTCAAGATCCAGGTGCAGTTGCATTTTCAGTGCTATTTCTGGGTTGTTTTACCCAGGCAGCAGCACCTGTTTCATATGGGAACCATGATTATTCTCCTTTGATTGACACCTGCCTTCTCCTAATAAAGTCCCAGTTGCCCACCTGCACAGGGTTCCCTTTTCTCAAAATGCTTTTAATGTAACATGAAAAATTCCTCTACAGCACTGTGCTGAAACTCAACAAAAAGGCAAAATATCTGAATTTTTCAGTGGTGGTGCAGCACTGGGACCATTTTCAAGGCTCTCTGTGGATTAAAACTGTGTAATGTTTGTGGTTTGGATGCTGCTTTGAAGCAGAGCAGTACAAAAAAATTTTCTGGACATACTTTAGGTTTGTAGTAATGCCAGAACTGAAGGTAAAAATCTGGCTTAGGCTGGAGTTGGGATAGCTGTGCAAAGAAAATTACTGTACACTGGTATCTAATCAATTTTTGTCACGTTTTCATTGTATTCTGTGCTTTCTGCTGTGGTTTTTCTGTTCCTATACATTATGTGTGGGGTGTCTTCAAGACTCTGGGAAGTCTCCATGGCCTTGAGAGGACACAGGGCCACACTGTGAAAGAGAAATTCACTGAAAGTTGCTGAACACACCAAAGGCAACCCGGGGATCCTCCAAGCTGCCAAGGGCTGGGAGAGCACCTGGGCAGTGTTGAGCTGACCAAAGGGCAGCTGTTCTCACAGTGTGGACAGCTGGTGGGTCACCCCTTAATTTCCTTTCTTTGGTCTGATGCAGCCTCTTTGCTCCTCACAGGAAGGTGCTGATTCCACCTCAACGTGCTCAACGTGGCCCAAAACGTCTGAGTGGCTTTTTGGTTTTTTTTCCCAGCTAACACCATGTGTTAAATGGAAGCTGCAGGTGTCCAGTGCAGGCTGGAAGGGCAGAGTGGCTGTGGGACAGCAGTGTCACACCTTCCTGTGTGGGTTAATGCTCCTGATGAGCCTCGTAGCTCATCCTCAAATGCCAAACTTTTATCCGAGACCTGTTCCTAATTTCCTGATTCAGTGGCTCTGAAATCCTGGAGCTTGAGGAGGAGAGTCTGGTAGAGGGGATGTGAGGTGCATGGGCTCCCTGGAGCTGTGCCTCCATCTGTGGAAAGGTGGGAACCAGAAATTTCACCTTTGTTTGAATTGTCACCTTTTTTTAGTTTGTGTCTCGCAGCTCCATCAGTCCTCGTGGCTCCTTTCCCAAAAGGACACAGGTGGCTCGCTGGTGCTGAGGCTGGTGGCCCCTCTGGGCTCCTCTCCTTCCCACCCCTGGGGCATCCCTGCTAGGGTGTCACTGGTTTCTGTGGTTTTGGCCATTTACAGGAATAAAAAGTGGCTCATTCAGAAGAAATCCCCTCATTTTACAGTACTTTTCACAAAGGAAACACGCAGGGCCAGTCCCGTCCTTCTGTTTAGCTGGGGTTTTGTTGTTTATTTGGAGATGGTGCAACCTTTCTTAAAAATCTCATTTTCCAGACTTTTGAAGCATTTACCCAACAAGTAATGAACTTGTGTGTTTAATCTGAATATTCTGTGTCCCCTTCTTTTTGGTTTTTTTGGGGTTTTTTTCCCCTCCTCTGTGTTTGAACAGGTTTCAGCTCTCACAGGTGTCACTGTAGGCGATTGTTTGATCTTAATTATCAAAGCTTTGATCTCATTTCAGAAAAGTATGAATGGATTCAGATCTGTGGCTGGGGAGGGGTCAGGAGGAACACAGGCAGAGGTTGAATGGGAGTTAAGAGGCAGCAAAGAGGAAAGCATAGTTCTGAGTTCTAAAAACAATTTTAAATTCAATAGAAACCTATTAGAAGTGGGGGGAAAGGTTGTTATACTTCATGTGCTCTGCCTCAGCTTGCAAACTGAATCCTGCTCCCGGATTTATTAAGAACTCACTGCTGCTGTGTATTTCTGGGTGCATCTTGTCATTAGGGAACACCTACACGAGTGATATATCCACATGCTCTGCTGATCTAAAGTGGTTTTCTGCAATAAGCTGATTAAAGTGAATGATCCAAAACCTGCTGGGCAGATCTGTGGGTAATAGGTAATCTGGGCAGTAATGGGCTCCTGATGGTGCCCAGGTGTATGTGCACAAATTGTTCAGCAGGGAGGAGGAATCTGCTTAATTTGGTGGTAGGAGTTTTAAAAGATTGTTCTTTGGGTTGAGTCCACGGATTCTCCTAAATCAGAGTGCCCTAGCCTGGTGTTGAGAGGGAAATTTTCATCACACAGATGCTGAACTAGTCCTTTTTTTTCTTTCAGAATAAGGTAAATATTGTTAATTTGTGCAGGGAGGGGTTTCATTCTTCAGCAGTCCCTGCAAAGGGTGAGCCCCAGAGGGCTGGAGGCCAAGCCCATGGTTCAGGAGGCTCTGCAAGCTCAGACTTAACTTCAAACTAACTCCTATTTTTCTCCAGTTAAATACTCTGTTGTTACTTGTTTTAGCATGGCTTTCAGTTGTAGCTGCCATGTGCAGTCACCAGATTTTTTAGGGTGGAAAACCCCATCCCTGCACACTCCACCCTGACCCCTTCTGGGATGCAGACAGAGGAACAGCAGGACACACATGCCCTGCACAAGAAATCAAAATGGGTTTTTATTTTCCCTCTGGGGTCCCTGTGATCACCCTGAGGGGTAGGAAAGGGTTGTGGAGACCCAGCAGCCCCAGGATCTGACAGCCTGGAGCAGGATTAGGACACAGTTTAGGCAGTTCTGGTGTTATATAAATGTATATGTGATAAGTAGTGCTTAATGACTATGAGAAATGTCTCCCAGCATTTGCCAATAGATTTGCAGTTCACTGGATTTATGAATGGCCTTGACAAAATTCCTAAACAAACCAAGTTTTTCCTTTAGTCTGTACTTTTGTAGCTGTGATTAAGAGGTTTGTGTTTTTCCACCAGTGAAGGCAGTGGTGCTGGTGTGTTCCTCGAAGTGCATGTGGTCTAGTTTATTTAAGCAGGAAGGAGTTTAAGTGGAAATGAGCCACAGAAATGTGTGCCACTTGTCTAAAACAAACATGGTTTAGGCTTTTTCCTTGTAAGTGACGTCTATTATTACATTTTTAAGTAGATCTTTGTTACTGAGCATCTGTAAGCGTGTTTGATCATATGGAAAGATCCAAGGCTGAATTTATATTGCTAAACCAGAATGTTCTCTTGACATGAGGACCTGCAACAATGCCAGCTGAAGTTAATTGGGAATTTGCAACTCAAAGGATAGAAGTCCCTAGAAAAGTTTCTGTTTTGTAGGACAAAACAAATGCAATGGATGAATAGAAATGTTGAGAACTGATCTAGACCAGTTATTGTAAATTATATCAGATATTAAAAGTCATGTCATTAAGAGATAAATATGAGCATCTTCTCAATACAGAAGATTTGTTTGCTCTTCCTGCAGTCAATGTGTAAATTTATAAGATATTTGAGGGATTCCAAGTTCACTTTCCTTCCTCTGGAGGATTCCAAGGATATGTGAACTAAGAAAACCCACACAGCTCGTAAAGCACAGAACAAAATCATCCCACACTTGATGGTTTCTAGTCCCAGAGAATGAAGAGCGTCACTCACAGGAGCTGAAGACAAAATTTAAAATCATCCTGGGTTTTGAAGTTTTGCTTTAAGTTGTGTTTCTCTTGGGGAATTCCAGGCTTGCCCTGCAGTGCAGAGGTGGTGATGGACACAGGTGCAGCTGCAGATTCACCTCCAGACAGAGGTGGAAGCTTATTAAGGAACATTGGATTCCCTGGTTGAACATTACCTTTGTGGTTGCTGCATTGAAAATATTCTTCCTTAACTGTGACACTGAACAAGATGATGATGATGATGATGATTGTTGTTGTTGTTGTTGTTGTTGTTGTTGTCATTGTCTGGTGACCTCAACAGAGACTAGACTTGCTCGACACACTGGGCCTGGGGAAATGCCAGGCATGGCTGTCTCAAGAATTGTTCAATTCAGCTGTTTCCTGAGTATTTTCCTCTAGTTTCTATGAATTTGTCTTGGGGCCAGGTGTGGACTGGGCCCTGATGATGTCTGACACCACTGCTGCCTTCAGATGACTGAAATAAACACAAAGAAATCACAAACTTTCTTCACTAACGTAGGGAAAAGTCCCTCAGCTCTAATTTCAAGTCATGAAGTTGAATGTACCCAGCAAGTTCTTCAAGGCTTGATGGGATTTACATTTTGCAGGATTATTTAGAAGTATATGGGCCTGCTTTCATATCATTTCTAGGAATAAATGCCAGCAAAAACTATATCTGGAAGCTGAATACTCTTATTACTGCCAAGATGTAAAACATTTTATTTTCTTTTTCCATTCTACATTGAATTAAAAAGAAAAATGCCTTTATAATTTAACTTATAGTGACTCTAGCATATCTCTAAGGGGGAATACCGTCATATTTTTAATCACATGTAGCTCCCATTTGGGCTACCCACATTTTTAATATTCCATTTTAAAGAGCTCTGTCTGCATGGAGTTTTCTCAGTGCATCACTTCATGTGAGAGGCTTTCCTCCCTCCCCACTCCTCCATGACACCATTTCTTTTTCTTTTTTTGGTTAACTTTTCTCTTTTTGCCCAGTAATGGACAGACAGGATTTCTCCCAGGAGCACTGAGAGCACCACGGGGCATTGGTGATTCAAGGGCAAAATTTCAGCTGTAGCCATGAGCTTTAGTGGGGGTTGGAGGGGGCCTCAAAAATTTGAATTTCTTGTGTTAATGCTGTAATAATTCTCTGCCTACGAGCTGCTGCTGACACCTATTTTTATGACACTGAAGAAAGTGTATATCAGATTTTATCCTGCTCATGGTATTAAGCCTTCATTAAGGTTCATGTCCAAATGAGGCAGGGAACCATTAAACCAAGCTGGGGAAGGATGAACACACTGAGAAATTCAGATGGTGAGAGCTGAGATCCCCTCTCTTGGTAAAATGCCAGCTCATGGTTGGAACCAATTATTTTAATTACAAAAAAATGAGGGAAATAATGCAGCGGTTCAGGGGCACAATCCTGGATTACTCAAGTTTCTTGGGAAACCTTTCCATCCACGTTGGTTTGGGAGGGTTTTTCTCTTTCCAAACCCCATGAGAGTTGCTCAAGGACAAAAGCTTGGGTAGAGTCATAACCACAGTGTGCTGGGCTGGCTCTAGAGGCAAAGCAAAGTGCAAGGACACTTCATCTTTGCAGGAAATAAAGAGTTTTTTGGTGCAGAGCCATGGCCCTGAGTGGCTCTGGGCTGTTGGGCAGGGAGAGCCTTGCGTGTTTTCTGCTCCTCACAGCTCCTGCTCAGCTCTGGAAAGAAATCCCAAGTCATGTAAACCACTTTCTTCCAGATCTGGGGCCAGGATCTCAGCTGGTGTAAGTCAGCAGAGCCCCAGTGACAGTATTAGTGCTGCAGTGATTCACGCCAGCTGTGGGTCTGGTCTTCTGTCTTAATTTATGAACTAAATGTCAGGAAATATGAAATGATCTCCTATAGTCAGCAGTTCCCCAGATGTGTTAATGGAGTTTAAGTTTACCAAAAGGCAAGGCTTCAAAAAGAGGTCCAGCAGAAGAATAAACTTTGAGGAAGAATGCCTTACTCACAGGCATTCTTGGCAGGAGAGGGCTGTGCAGCTCAGTGCAATTTAGAGACATTAACTCAGTTATGTATCAGGATATGGCAATACAGCCTCCCTGAGAAATCCAAAATAATTTCACACAGCACAAAGCAGGCTGTTGGCATTCCGTGAGAGTGGGAATCTCCAAGTCCTAAAACCAAAATTAAGTTTCTGATGAGCTTTGTGTGAAGAGCCTGGTGCCTCCACTCTGCAAGTGGGCTTGGGTTTGTTCAGAGGCTGCAGCTTTTGGAGATTAAATGAGGACCATGTTGTTACAAGGACACAGAAGCTTAATAGCTCTGACTGTGCAATGTGAAAACTCAACAGTGGCTTGGCTTAAAGATGTGATCTCATGGATGGTGTTGAAAACTGTTATTTTAGCCAGTGAGGATGGAATGGTTGTTGACGTTGCTTAAGCCCTGTCAGGCTTCCTTGTCCAAATCAGAAAACTCTGGAGCAGCTGGAATCTCATTGCCAACAAATGTGGGGTCTCAGAGGCCTTTTGATTCTTTGATGCCTGAATAATACATGAGCATAAGCTCCAAAAAAACCCCAAACCATACCTGAAATATCCCGTGGTGGCACAAAGGCCTCCACAGCTTAATTTATTTGCTAATGAGACCTTTCAGAGTTAATTTAAATGATCAGTGGGTGGCTCCACGCTGTGTGGTTCACAAATGCTGTTCTCACTGGAGATGGACCCACAAAGGTAAAAGAACAACACACCTTCAGTGATTGAGCCTGACAACCCTCTGCTGGGGCTTGGGGCCTGTATTTTATTTTTAAATAAGTTGATTTCTAGCCACCAGGGCAGCGTGGGATGCTCTGAGGTCACTGGTGAAGGGTCCAATTCCTGCAGGTCTGTTCCACAGCTAATCCCAGTAATTTTTGGTGAGGCAAATACCTGTTTAGGTGTCACTGCATGCCAAAAGGAATATAAAAATTGCTTGGCACAGTTTGTTCAGGCCTGAAGAAGAGCGTTTTGGAAGAGTTCTCATAGAAAGCTCGTTACACTTTCAGAGAAAGTAATTACCATAATCTGAATATGGCAATATATAGAATTCAGAGGGATTTGCAGAGCTTGAGTGGCAGAGAGAGTGGTGAGGAAACCCTTCTGAATTCTGGAGAGCTCTTAGGAAGTGGCAGCATCCAAGACTCAGCATTTCCTGGGCTTTTGCTGATTGCCCTGGAGCACAGTGGAGGTGAAATAAAACTCATTCCCCAGATCCAGGAAACACAGGAATGTTCAGAGCTCTGAGCCTCCAAGGGCCTGAGGAGCTTGAAGTGCCTGGTGTCTCAGAGAGCTCATTCCCTTTCGAAGTTTTCATGTTTTACAGAGACTTCTGCTCCCCAGAGATTCCTAGGTAGGAGTTCTGGAAAAAATTGGTTCTGAAAATTGCTGAATTTGACCAACAGTATTGACTTCACCACACAGAGCAGTTGAAGGCAGATGCTTGAATCAGAGTGAAAATTCAAGATTTCATTGCTTGCTTCATTTCACTGAGTCCTCACAGGGCAGCACTGGGGGGTAGAACTCTCCACCACTTTGGTCTAGCTCTTCCCATCCTGGGTAATATCTGAATTTTTCACCTTTCTGTCAGTATTGCAGCAGTGTAATAAACCTGGCCATGAACCCTCAACCCTTGAAGCTCCAGCCAGCCCCAAATCCTGCAGTGCAGCACACCAGGTCTGATCCCTGCTTCCCAGACACATTCCCTGCAGGCAGGTCCTGAGCCAAGGCAAAGAGATCACATCTTATTTTCAAGGCAGTGACTGATGCTGGTCACTGGAAACACACAACCCTGTGATGGATAAATCTCCTCTAAACTCACAGAAAAAAAAAAAACTTTCTCTGCAGGATTCAGTTGGGTTTTTTGGGGTTTTTTTGTGGATTCAGCCTATATAAGTATAATTCCTACAGGGATCAGATCAGAAGCTATTGCAAATGCTACTCTTTTTTTTCTTTTTTTCTTTTTTTCTTTTTTTTCTTTTTTTCTTTTTTTCTTTTTTTTTCTTTTTTCTTTTTTCTTTTTTTCTTTTTTCCTTTTTTTTCTTTTTCCTTTTTTCCTTTTTTTTCTTTTTTTTTCTTTTTTTTTCCTTTTTAATTTTTTTTTCTCTTTTTTTTCTTTTTTTTTTTTTTCTTTTTTTCTTTTTNTTTTTTTTTTTCTTTTTTTCTTTTTCTTTTTATTTTTGGAAACACAGGATACATCACCTTCCCAAGGCACAAGGGCAGAGCTGTCTTTACTGGAAGCATGTCCTGGGGAGAGAGCAGAAACAGGGAACACGGTCTCTTAGCATGATTTCTGCATCTGTGCTGCTCTTTCCAGCTCTCCACGTGGAAATTGTGGGTGAAATGTTCATTCTCAGGGTGTCTGAAAAACTTCTGACAGAGCAGCTGAAGCATTGAAGCAACTTATAAACCGAATTTCCTCTGCTTGCCTTGCCAGGTCTCACGGAAACCACTTTGCTCTTAGATGTAACCTGAAAAAAAAACAAAACAAAACAAAACAAAGAAAAAAAAAACCAAACAAACAAACAAACAAAAGCCCAAATTCTGTTGGAATTACTTCTGTCTGTTTGCAGATTTGCCTCACATCCCTCTGCTCTTTGTTTCCAGGCCTGGCCTGGCCTCGCCGGCGACGTCGGGGCAGCGTTGCCCGGATTGGGATCTGGAAACCCTGGAAAACTCCTGTGAGCCAGAGGACCTCTTCCAGGACATGTAGCCACCTGTGGGCTGGGGAATGGGACACTGCTGCTGCCAGCAGGGATGAGTTACAGACCAAAAGGTGTTTTTTTCACAGAGCAAAGCCAGAATCTTGGCGCTGAGGCTCTGAACGCTCCTACTCTACGCTCCCTGCAGACCCTTGGTGTGCCTCACCTCATTTGTGGGTGCCCAAAAGTGGAGTTTAGCCCCTGTGTAGACTTTTTATCACCTTTATGTGAGAAGGGAGAGCGCTGTGGATGTGTTTTTGTGTCCTCACGGCCTCTGGCTGTGCTCAGGATCAACCATTTCCCAGGCATGAAGGGATTCCAAAGTACCACTGTACTCAACCTTTCCCTGATAAATCAGCTTTATTTGAGGTGCAGGTGTGGCTTTAGAACGGTCTGCTCCAAGCCAAAAAATACAAAGAAATGTCCTTTTACCTGAGGGTTCTCTGTGGCACTATGTATTGTAAGATATTCTTGCTTTTGGGAATAAAACATTACTAAAACTGATATTGACTCTATTTTAACTTTCTGTAGAAACCCACAGTGTTTAAAATCGAGATTTTTTTTTTTGATACTCCAGCTTTTTCCTCAAGGCTATTTCTAAAAAAAAAAAGAGAAAAATAAAATGCATTTGAAAAAAAATAAATCAAACTTGTCTTTATTTGTTAGACATTATGAATAAAGGTAGTAGTTACCAAAGCTTGTTGGTGCCTGAGCTTGTCTTGCCCCAAGCTGATGCATTCATTTAGATTCAAGGCTTCACCAAAAAGGCAAAATTAACATGGATTTACCTTCAGTGGTCAAAACAAAGAGCTGAAGTGGACCTCAGGTTCCTGCTTTGCATTCTCAAGAGCTTGAATCCATTCTTGCTTAAGACAGAGGGATCCAGTTCTTTCTGCAGAAGGAATCCCACAGAAGTCAGTCTTTGAAATCCTCTGTGCTCTGTGGGTTGCAAAGCTCTTTGATAAAATACTTTATATTTTCGAAGTAGCTCTTATTCTGCCAGAATTCCATCCCATATTCAATTAATAGCATCCCTGTCAGTATTTGCAGGCTTCATACAACAACATGGGGATCTGGGAATATTATATTTAAGCATTCCTCTCTGAAAAAAACCCAGGGTCACAGCATTTTAAATTCACAAAGGCTGTGGGACAGTGTTATAAATCACACAGCAAAAATAAGAATGGCCAAAATATTTTGCTTGCTAAAAAGGCTTTGTGCCTGGGAAGTGACAGGGCCACAAAAGAGCCATTCATGCACCCATTCATAGGCACGGCCTGATTTAAAATCTTCCAGTGCTGATCTGACAATGCTTTCAGCAAAACCTTGTATATGGTTTCAGTTTTAAAGTGAAAACGTTCCATGACTTAACCCAGAGTGCCAGAGCTTGGCTTGGCTGTGCCTGCAGCAGAAAATGAGGGAAAATGGAGCTGAACACCCCACAAAACTCCCCACCCCCAGGAAACTGTTGGGTTTCTAATAGTAAAATGTTGTCATGCAAGTAGGAAATGTTACACACTGTTGGCACATGCAATAAAGTCTGTCAGAGTGTTTATTATTTTGTCACCTTTTTGGTTTTTTTGTTTCTTTTTGGATTTTTTTTTATTTGTTTCTTTTCCTGTTTTTTGGGTTTTGGTTTTTGGTTTTTTGAGGTTTTTTGGGGGGTTTTGGGGTTTTGGGGGGTGGTTTGTTGGGATTTTTTTTGTTTTGCTTTTTTGGGAGTTTTTTTGCTGGTTGGTTTGTTTTTTGGTGTTTTGTTTGTTCGTTTGTTTTGGGTTTTTGTTTGGTTTTTTTTGTTCTTTTTTTTGTTTTGGGGGGTTTTGGTTTGGTTTGGTTTTCAGTTTTGGTTTTGGGGTTTTTTCTTTGTTTGTTTTTGTTTGTTTGTTTTTTGTTTGGTTTTGATTTTGCTTTTGATTTTTTGAGGTTTGCAGAGTCAGGCCAGGAGCTGAGCAGAAAACCACGTGGTGGGGGATGAAGTGGGGATCTCTGCTTTACCTTTAAACTCATTCCTCCCAGCGCATGGAGATATGGGCCAATTGACCAAGGCAGGTGAAATCTATTTCAAATTAAGTCATGTTCCTTGGGAACTCATGTCAGGATTTTTTAAAACCTACTAAATTAATATAATACTTGGTGTTCCTTGGTTGTCTCTGAGAAGAGCCAAGGTCTTTGCCATCCCTCCACAAACAGTTCTGGATATAATCCTGTCGGGTTTTTTGGTCCCAGCAAGAGTGGGATCCCAACCCCCTGGGCCCTTTAGAGGGGGGTCCACTGCTGAGCTCTTTTCCAAGGGTGAAGAACGAGCTGGACTCTCTTTCTCTTGGTCTTCAGGGTTTTGTTTATTCTTATCTTGAGTTCAGCACTGTCTGCACACCAGACTCAGCGTGCGAGAAGCGAGGCACAAAATGGACCCAAACACCCAAACCAAGGCACAAAATGGACCCAAACGCCCAAACCAAGGCACAAAATGGACCCAAACACCCAAACCAAGGCCTTTTAAAGCTGTTTAACCCAATTACTTTCTAACACGTACTTTGTTTTTACTTTTCCACCAATAACTCTACTGATCCATTCACGTAACTTCCACACTGCTGCTCTCTCTAACCAATAACTTTGTGCCACCAGTGCTACAGAAAATGGAGCTGAAGAGGGACAAGAAGGAAGAAGGGACAACACCCAAAATCCTCCATCTTGTCTCCTATTCACTCTCATATTACAATCCTAAACCCCTAAATTCTTCACTCTGTGATAAACAGCCACTACTGTCGAATTCACACCTGTGTGCTCTAACTCATCCCAAAGTTTTGGCAATTTTTCCCAGGGACAAAGGTTAAAAGCAGTGTTCTGCTGAGGGCCAGAGTTTCTTCAAACAGGCAGAGAGACATTCTCTGTGCCCTGGATTCCAACAAATCCTCACTCCATTCACCCTCCTCTTCAGCAGATCTACCAGACTTGTTTTGTTTTGTGGATGTGTTTCTCTAACTCAGTGTTTTTAAGACCATGTTTTCCAGGTGTGCCACTGAAATGTCACATCACTCAATTGCTTCTCCCCTACCCAAAATGACAGGAGACAAAATAGAGAAAAATGCCCAGAAATGGCTTTTTCCAGGCAGGAACTTAACCAAAGTTAGGAATGACAGATCAAATTCCAAAGATTCTTTATTAACATTTCTCCTTGATCTACAAGTGATCTACAAGATCTTGATCTACAAGTGATTTCCCAGGTAATTTTTTTTCCCCACCAGTTTAAACTGTATTTCTGGGGGAAGACACAGCATGCAGTTGTTTTACAGAAGGAGAACCCATGTTGTCATTAAAGGTTTGGACTCATCTGGAGTTTTATATCTTTAATGTAACTGCTTGAACAGAATGTATGTTGTCAAACAATTTGTTATTTGAGGTCTGAGTTCATCCAGCAAATTCTGAAAAGCACAGCTCAGAAATATTTCTTATCAAGAGAAGAGAAAAGAAAGTTCTGGACCAAAAAAAAAAAAAAAAAAAAATCAATTCTTGAGGAAGTGCTGCATAAAGTGTTGCCTTTGGCATGATAATGTTGGTTTGATTTTGAGATGATGTTTTGACAATCTTTATCACTATTTTAACTTCCTTCTCACTATTACTCCCCAAAGCAGACACTGGTGTGTGTCTGTGTGTGCATCAGGTTCCCCCTCTCTTTGTGCCTGTGATGTAAAAATGACTCTGTGTATAAATGTGATTCTCTGGAAATACTTAGTGTAGTACAGCTGGCTCTGACAGCTCCTGCAGTTTGATCCATCAGCCTGGAGGTGCTTGAGGAATAAAATATCTTTACACGTGGGGATTCAGGTGTTGATAAATGTTTGAGGCAGAGCTGCTTTTTTTTTCCCCCTGTTTTTCTGGGAAAAATAAAATATGGGAGTGGTGACGTCGAAATGGAAGGAAAACAAGGCAATAAAAGCATGTCCAGGATGCATTTGAGCTTCTTCTGAGCAATCCTAATTGAGAAAAATGCCCAGGATCTGCTTACCCTACTGAGAGAGGATCAATCCTCTCAGCAAGGGTAGTAACCACTTCCCTACTCAATATTTTCCTGCTCTAATTTTATTCTAATTGCCTTCACAAAGTCTGACTTCTCAAAAAATCTTTCCCCTAAATTTCCTTTTGGTGATCTGTTGTACCCCATCTCATCTTATTTTCCCTTATAATGTTGATCAACATCTGAATTTTCATCCTTTGCGGACCATTAAGTGATTTCACTGCTGTTTTAATTATGCTTCAGAATAAATCTAATTCATAAAAGTCATCAGGATTAATCTGCTGCTGTTAGGAAAATGAAACTATATTTTTAAAGACCAACACTTTTAAGAAGGAAAACAGTGAGCTGGAGGAAGATTGCTTCTGGAGATCCTTAGGGATGAGTCCTGGGGTCAATCTCATTGAGCATTTTCACCAGTGGCATTGGAATAAAAAGTAGGAATTTCAGTGAAACCTCTTGAAGCTTTGGATCTGGGAATTTCACTGTCTGGTCCTGAATTTCATGCTGTCCCACTGGGCACATGTGACAACAGTAACCAGAAATCACTTTTTAAATTTTTTTTTTTTAATTCCCACTGAATTCTAATATCATCCAAGGTGATGTTTGTGCAAGCCCTGGATTAAAAAATTACCATTCTGCTTTAAGGGTCCTTTTTGGGAAGGAAAGAAAGCTCAGTTTGGGGGTTTTTTAAATGGCTCTGTTTGCCTTGTACAGAAATATTTAACCGAGGAAAATTTCCCACCATTCCTGCAGCCTGACAGAGTCACTGGACAGGTGATTTTGGAAAGGGACTGTGAAGATCCTCTCTGTAAAAGCTTTCTTGTGACCCTCAGCTTTTTGGGAATCCAACCAGTGGCTCCTTGCTGGAATATCCTTCCTGGGTAGGAAACAAAGACATGAAACCACTTTAAAACAGAAGCTGAAAAATTCTGTCCTTATTGTCTTCCTCTCACACACAGAGCTGCTGCTCATTTGAGAGAGTGTGAGAAGAATATTTGATGGTAAAATTCATGTCCAGAGGTAGACATCCACTCTGTGAAGAGCATGAAGGTACGTGTGTAAAGTAAATTTTACCTGTTTTTATGCAGCTATTACTGTAGAATTAATTCAATAATCATCAGTACTGCCTGCAGCACCCTTGTTGCTCTGAGCAAATTATATAATACCATATTGTCCTCCTTTTCCTACTTAATTAATCTTGAGTTTGAAGTCCTGCATCTCATTTCTAGTACATGGTTCTGATTCCTATTGGTT
>VWZP01006297.1:253084-263245 GCA_013396995.1 Dicaeum eximium | reverse complement strand
ACCAGAGTTAAGCCTGGGTTTAATGAGTTTAATCACCTACCTCAATATCCTCATGTAGCCCTTCCTTTCTGAGATGTTGCCAGGTCCTCCTTGGCTTCCAAGGTAGTAGAAAGATGATGTAAAAACTCAAAGTCAACCAAAAGCCAGAGTTCTAGGCAGAAAAGGCTGGAGAAAAGTCTCTCCTCCAGACTCACATCCATGTAAAAACAGAGAAAGGCAAGAAAATATATTTATTTTAAATAAAAACTCGCTCACCTCTAGTTCATAAAAACACTGGGAGAGCTTTTTATGCAATAAAGACATGAGGAGATGGGGGAGCACAGGAGTTCTTACATCAAATGGTCATTAAGAATTTATCCAAGTGTGCAATGCTGTGCTCAAGGCTTTGCATTCCTGCTGCTTTAGGAAGGCAGGGATTGACTGTGCTCTCTGACAGCATTTCCACACCATGAACGTGGTTAATTTCCCTTTGCTGGGGAAGGGAGAAAATCATCTTCACCCTTCCTGGCACCTGCCAGGTGCTGGTCAGGAAGAAACCATCCCACCACATCCCTGAGGATGGATGAGCCCTTCACCCTGCTGTTATCCAGGAATTACTCACTGGATAGAGTGAGAGTGGAAAAGCTCAGCAGCACCAGCTCCTGCTGGGCTCAGGCCACCCCCAGCTCCTCTGCCCAGGGATTGCACTGGGGTGATGCCAAACCCAGCAGAAGTCAAAGCTAAAATTCACCATGGTGTGGATCCTTCTACCTGTGAGTGAAGTCATCCCTGCGCTCTGTTTTTTTCAGCCTGTCTCAGCTCAACTTTGATTCAGCTGGTGAATCAGGTGAATAAATCACATTTATTTCACAGGTCTGTGGAGAAGGAGCAGCCCAGGGTCTGGTCCTGAGCAGCTCCTGGTGCTGGAGGAGACAAAACCCTGCCTTCTGCTCCCTGTGTCTGTCCTGACTTCCTTCCCACCACAGAGCCAAAGCCCAGTGAGACAGGGAATGAATTCAGCTGTCTATGAGCTGCACTAATAAATATCTGTAAAAAACAAGAGTGTTTTCCCAAGAACAAAAGAGCAATTGAGATGTTTTAACCCAAACCCCTGCAATAAATTAATTAGAACTGATTTAGGACAAGAAATAGTTTTTTGGTTTTTTTTTTGCTGCAGAGGGCAGGGAGGAAGTGAAATAATTTCTGCCTTGCATTTGTCTGCCCCTTGCAGCCTGTCTGGTTCCTGCTCACGCAGAGATGGGACAGGGCTCCTCACAGCAGCTCCCAGGAATGTTCTGTCTTCCACTTGGGCTTCAGCTGAACTCCACAGCCAAACTGGATGATGATTTATTGCAACTGCTCCATAATAACCTGCTGTGAGCCCAGAATAAGCTGTTCTTTTGCAATGCTGTTGGGTTTTGGTTTTTTTTTTTTCTCCTTCTTAAACCTTGATTTTGCTTTCAGTTTTGTGTGGAGGAACAAGCTGAGGGTTTTCTCCAAGTGGAGCTGCTGCAAGGGCTTTTCCTGGTGCTGTCACCAGTTCCAATGGATGGCTCAGCCACCTTCAGGTCAGGTTTTTCCATCTTTGAGGAGCTGTATTTGCTCAGTTAAGCCCAACCAGAGGTGTATGTGGAGTTGTGCTCCTCCTGAGCAGCACAAGTCCTCACCATGAAACCTCCAGACTTGCTCAAGGCCCCTGCAGGAGGGAAACCTCTCAAGCCAAGCTCCCCAAATCAGAGAGCCCAAACCAAAGTTTGATGCACAAAAACCACTGGCAAGGTCTCAGAACAATGAGAGCTTTGAGGCCGACCCTGTCTGATTTTATCACTTGAGTTCAAGACCCTGAAATGAGAAATTTAACTTAGACAGCAGAAAAGGATGCACAAGACACAAAACAAAATAAAATAAATAAATAAAAGTTTAAAAAGAAAGATGCAGTCTCTGGTTTCACGAAAAGTACATACAGGTTCCACACCACAACAGGTTCTTCATATCCTTTCCCTTCTCCTCAGTGCACAAGTGATTTGGAGGGAAATTTAAAAAAAAAAAAATCAGGCTACAACAGAGGTGGGCACATTCTGGCCAGATTTTGCTGTTTTGTAGTGATTTCTGTTTCCCAGCTCAGGGGAGAATTCTCAAAATTGATGTTCACACCTCTCAGGGCTGGCCCAAGTCCCTTTGTTCCTCTCCTGCTTGTGACTGTGGCACCCTCACCCTGCCCCTCACCGGGTCTGAGTTGCCAAATAAGTTCCTGCACACCCAGCCCTGAAATTACAATTTGAATAGAAAACTGTCACAAAATGAGATCCCTTAGAGGCCCTTGAAAATGTCTCTATAAATTCTACTGACAGGGGTGTTTTTTCTTTATCTGCCTGGCTAGATTTTTGCTGTAGCCCTTTTGTAGTGAATTGCTTTCCATTGTGGCACGAAATTACTTGAGAGAGTTTTGCTGGGCAGGGGGATGAATGAGTCAAGTTCTCACCACACTGCAGCCAACCCCAAACCCTGTGCAGACTTCAGGGGAGCAAGGATGTGAGCTGTGTGCTTCCTTAAGGAAAAATGGCACTTTTAAAGTGCATAAAACTGGCCAAGGTGGCAGATTAGGGTGGCTGGGTGATAGTAGCCACAGTTGCCATGGCCCTGGCCCATGTCACTGCCCTGTCAGTGAAGTGGTTCACCTCAAATTTACAAAGACACTGGGAGAGCTTTTATGCAGCAAAGGAATGAGGAGACAGAGAAGCACAGGAGTTCTGATTAAATAGTCATTAAAAACGTATCAAAATGTGAAATACTGTGGTCAAGGTTTTGCATTCTTGCTATATTAGGAAGGCAAGTGCCCAGAGGCACTTTAGGGACAGCAGAGCTCTGATGTTTAGGGAGATGTGTGAAAAGGGATCTCCCTTGGCTGTGCTTTGGAGGATTGGGGTAATCCTTGAAAAACAGGAGGTTGATATTTTTATTTATGGGAGGGAAGAGCCCGGGCTGCAGCCTGTGGAACCAGTGGTGGTCCAGCCCTTGAGGGCAGGAGATGCTTCCTCTCCTCCTGATCTCACTGCTGAGGGATGCTCCACATTACCCAGGTGTGGCAAAACCTTGGGATGACTTCTGGGCTGAACTCACCTCTCAGTTTCAAGGAGTTTGATTTAATGTGGGGTTGGCTGAAACCTGCACATCATCCCACCAAAAACTCCCTCCGCTCTAAGAGACCTGATGGATCTTTTTGTGACCTTCCAAAATCATGAGCAGCAGGAATGCTGGGCCCCATTTCGGTGTCCCCAGGTGTCTGCCATGCCCTGAGGGTGTCTGAGAGGGCTGTGGCCTGGACAAAACGGGTTTGGGAAGCAGCAGAAGGCAGTGGGAATGCTTGAGGGAGCAACAACGGAGCTTCAAGCAGAGCTGAGGGGGGAAGAAAGAAACAAACAAACGGAGCAAACCAAAACAAGCAGCAGGAAGCAGCTCTTGCTGCAAGCCCTGCCAGCAGACAGGGTGGGTGCTGAGAGCCAGCTCATCTCCCACAGGGAATGGGCCAAGTGCTCTGGAAAGGGGCCACCAAGTGATGGCCCGTGGCTGGCAGTGCCTGGGGGAGAAGTATTTATACTGATATCCATATTTATGGCCCTTTTCCTGCTGTGGGCACATGGAGCTGGCAGTGGCTGTGCCTGGGGTGCAGATCACTGGCAGGTGACCCTGTGCCCTGCCTGGGAGGGACAGCAGCTGCCAGAGACTGGGAAATTCCTGCACACGCTGGAGGTGGGATGGTCCTGGGGCTGCTGCTGGGTGGGTTTTTGGGAAGGTGGGTGGCTGTCTCCTCCCTGCCCTTCCCTCACCTCTGTAGCCCTCTCTGGGCCATACAGCAGCACTGAATGTGGTCCCTGTGTCCTTCCATCGAGGCCAGAGCTGAGTCTGGACCTGCACCAAATAATCTCCTTTTCAGCCCCCAGAGGTTAAAGTACTGCCCTGACAGGGTATTTGACACCACAAAGTGAGTTGTGCTCCAGCCAGAGCCAGAAAGCTTCATATTGTGATATTTAAACGTGACATTTTCAGGAGACTGTATAATCCCTTTTTAAATAACCTGTGTGTGTGTGTGTATTTCCCTCCTCTGCAGCAGAAAAGCCTTTGCTGTACGAGTCAACACCTGGGCAGCTGCTGCATGGGCAGGTTTTGGCCCAAAAAGGGTGATGTTAGGCACAGGTGCAGGTTCAGAGAGCACCCTTAGGCTTCTTGTTGTTGGTCAGCAGAAGGAAAATGTGGTTTTTATTCCAAAAACTGCCCCTTACAGCGGGACAAGATCTAACTTTTTACAGCCTTTTGTCTACCAGTGTGCCTTGTAAAACATCTTGGTCTCCACTTACCTTTTTAGACATTTGCATCACACTGTCCGGTGCAAAAACCATTTCTTGTGTTTCAGCCTGAGAGATACATTTCACTAATTGTGTTTGGTTTGTGTGGCCAAGTGTTTTTGGGCTGCAGTGCTCTTGAGACTTTGTGTTTATGGCTGTTGATTTAATCATAGGNCGACCCCCCCGGCTGTCCCCTTCTGGCAGGAGCTGTGCAGAGCCACAAGGGCCCCCTGAGCCTCCTTTGCTCCAGGCTCAGCCCCTTCCCAGCTCCCTCAGCCCCTTCCCGGCTCCGTTCCCTGCCCTGGACACGCTCCAGCCCCTCCATTCCCTGCCCTGAGGGGCCCAGAGCTGCCCACAGGTTTCAAGGTGGTCCCTCAGCAGTGCCAGCTCTGGGGACAGTCACTGCCCTGCTCCTGCTGCCACCCCATTCCTGGCACTCCCCTCCTCGCTGTCCCATCAGTGCAGAGATGTTTCCAGAGCAATTTTTCCCTGAGCTGGCTCCATGGACATTCCAGAGCCCAGCAGCTCAGGCGGGAGGATTGGTCACGGTGCCTTGCTCCCCTGTTCATATCTCACACGAGTTCATTAAAATTATGAGCATGTTGTGAAACAAAAATAAATATAATTCCGGCTTATCCGGTGTAAAACTGGCTTAGTCATGCCGAGAGAGGGGCTGTCTGCATCTGTTAATTACACCCTGACAGGCCTCAGCTTGAGACTCAGGAGACATCACAGGTTTTCCTGACATCTCTTGACAGAAGCCCTTTTCCCCAAAGTGCAGGAGCAAGGGCCAGAAGGATTTTTGTTTGTTCTTGAGCCCTGTGCTGGGTCTGTGAGTCAGTGGGCGAGTGACACCTGAGCAGGCCGCTGCTTTCTGTGCCACACGAGTCACAGAACCCTCGTGCAACCCAAAGTCCAAACTTTGAGAGGAGCTTTCATTGCAGAAACTCTGGGAAATAATATTACCGTTTACTGCTTAAGCATTTTTGCTGTTTTGACTTTAAAAATGCTGCAGAGAGTCCAACAAGTAAGTGTTAAACCTTCTGTAAGAGTCACATATGGGAGGGGAGTTACAAAGCACAAGCCAATGCTGGATACCTAAAGCCCAGAGAGAGAACAGATGTTTTACCACCTGCCCACTCTTTCCTACTAGAAAATAATTCAGATTTGGATGCTCCACACTGGATGAGTTTTTATTTCTTTTTTTTTTTTTTTAGCTGACTTACCATCTCCTTATACTTAAAGTATAAGCAGAGTGGGGGGAAAAAAGACATTAGTATTATACCCTAGGTTTGCACAGTGCTTACAGAAAAATGTTAAAATGAAGTTTGGGTCTCCTGGGGTTAATAATGTATGGTTAGTGTAGGGTTGTTATGAAAAGAACATAGTTACAGTGAGAGCATATGGCCAAATAAAAGAAGGAATCCAGCCTTTTGGAGATGCTTTCTCATGGATGGGAAAGGCAAGGCTGACTGGAGCACAGAAAGGCTGTCAGCTGCTTGTTTTCCTCACAGAATATTGGGATTCTGCTTCAATTGTGGTTTTTGGTGTGGTTTTTGGGGCACCATTTCAATCAGAGGGGAGAGGTTTTGGGGAGAGACCCGAGGGAGGTGGGAGCAGCGTGACACAAAATCCCTGATTGCCAGAGGGCTGAGGAGCAGCTCAGAGCGGGGAGAAACCCCACGAGTGCTCCTGCTCCGGGGGCAGGAGGGGGTGGAGGTGGTTCCAGGGGATTCTTTTGTGTGTGCTGGATGGACAGAGCTCAGGAGAGTGGCAGGAAAGCCAGACACACCGAGACTGAGCGAGGGAGCGCGTTAAATTCACCGAGCGCGATCTGCACGTGTCGGTCCGAGTGAACGGAAAAATTAATTTTAAATTATTTATTAATGGGAAGGGACCTTAAAGGTCACCTGTTGGTGTGGTCAGGGACACCTTCCTGCCAGGCTCAGGGCAGCCCTGAGGGCACAGAGCTGTGGAATTCTCCCACTCCCAAACAGCCAGAGTTTGCTTTACTGACAGAGACGAGCAGGAGGAGGCAGCTGCTAGAAGAATTCCACTGACCACTGACCTGAGAACATGTAGCTTTCTACATGTTTTCTACAAAAAAAAAAAAAAAGCTGGCAAGTAGAGCGTTTGGATTCTGCGAAAATCTCTTCCTGCAGCACCGAGAATATTAATTAATTTTGGGGGTGGTGCGTGGGATGGGATCCCTGGATTTCCAGGGTGAGTCACCCCACGTCCCAGCATTACTGTGTGGGCAAATTTACCCTCTCAAACGAGCCCAGAGCAGATGCCCTGACTGCTGCTGACTGTTCAAGGACTTCTTAAAGACAAATTCTAACTCTGGCTGCACAAAACAAGCCCAGGCCCACACAGAGCAGGAAGCTCCTGTTTCAATGCATTCAATAATTTAAAGTCTTAGTGGCACGGCAGTAGTCTGGAAATACTGAAAAATGCATGCAAGAAAGCCAAACACAGAACTAATCCTGATTTTATTGATTTTTTTGTGTGTGGGGGAGGCTGTTAGGGTTTTTTTTTGCTTGATTTAGATCAGCTTTGATATATACTTAAGACAATTGTGTGGGAGGATGTGTAAGTGGTTGTCCTTTTAGTCAATTCTAGTTTTCACTTGCAGAGACCATAAATTAGTGATGCCTGCAGTTAATATGTGGACATTTAAACCACTGATAAAATAGAGCTGATCTGTACCTTTCCAGCTAACAAAAATAGTGTGTGTGTTTGTTTTTTTTTTTATCTTGATCTTCAACACCTTCTCAGCAACAGGTACCTGAATGCAAAACAACTTCTTGTTTGGGTTAATAGGCTGATAAATGACAGGTATCTTGAGCATTGGAGAAGATGCTGCCCTAAAATCAAACAGGGAAATTGTTTTTAATTTCCCCTTCCAGCTGCTGGATTCATCATTAATGGGAAATAACCCCTTTCTGAGCTGTGTGTACTATAGCTGCCCACAGGACATGGATTAGTTCGTTAGAACTGGCTAAAAAATCTTTCCAGTGAAACACAGAGATGTGGTAACATCATAGCATTTTAGAAGCTCAAATTTAATTTTTGCAAAGTCATTTGTCTTACTAAAAAAAAAAAAAACCTAAAAAACCCAAAAAAACCCACCACAGAAAGTCCAAGAAAAGCTGGAAGAAGGAAAAAAAAAAGGAAATCCAAGCAAAGCATGACTTCAGATTATTTTGGGGATTTCCATGTAGGCAGGATTTTTGTTCCACATTTCCTTTAAGTTAAGAGTCTAAATCCAAAGGAAAGTAATTTTTTTAGGAATAAGAGCATATTGCTTAATCCCAAAGTAATTTTTGAGTTCACTAAAAATGCCAGAATTTGCAACAGCCTAATTTTTTTTGTTTTGTTTTGTTTAGCTTGTTTTTAAATTTGTCCCTTATTTTATTTGTTTCAAGCCATCAGTTAAAACCCAAAGATCTGTTCTCTCTGCAGCTCTGATGGCAGGTGGGAAGTGCCCTGGAGCTCCTGGGGTTTGCCCAAGAGGAGCAGTGAGCAGAGGTTTGATTTTTCCCCATCCTCCCCAGCCACCCTGGCTCTCCTGGCCTTGGGGACTTCTGAATGTATTTAGGAAAGGAGAAGCACAAAAACTGCAGAGGTGAGGTGATCTTTGAGGAACAGTTGCCTTAAATGTTACATCTTTCCACCACCAGCTCTAATGAGATTTTTTTCATAGTGAAATTTTATTTTATTGTTTTTATACTTGAAACAGGTTTGCTTGTGGGTTTTACATTTTCTTTTTTTTTTTTTTTCACTTTTTTCAAAATATTCTGAAGTATAACTTGCATTGCCTAAAACCAACTGATGGGTATGCTATGCTTGGAGCACCAGGTAAAATGTGACCTGCTTGGGCACTTCTTGGTGGCAAAACATCAGAAAATTTTGGTATTTGACCTCTGGTGGCTGGTTTTAGCAAGGACCCTTTTGGGACACCCCTTTTTGTACCTTTCTTTAACTGAACAGAGCTGCAGAACCTCTGCTGGCACTATCCATACCTTTTCCCCTGGAGAAAAAAAAATGTCATCATGAAAAAAAAAAAAAGTATTAAAAAAAAAAAATTCCAATGCTGTCATATAATCTAGGGGCATTTCTGTTACCTTGTTAGTTAGTTGGGTTTGCTTGGAGTTTCTTGGGGTTTTTGTCTTTTTTTTTTTTTCTTAATAATTCAGTCCCAAACTGGATGATGAATGCTACAGTTGCTTTCAAAACATGGAACAAATGGATTCCACAAACATCGGCCAACAGCTACACTCTGGTATTTGTTTTAAATGCAAGGGAGACAAGTGTGAGCTGAGAAATTAAAGCCCATAAATCTACCCTGTTCACATTGCCAGTTTATTTAAGTGATACACTGTTATGTTAGCTGAAGTGATCATAGGAGAGTGCTAATAGCAAGTGATTAGTTGCCCAGGCATATTTACTTAAGAAATATAATGGATTAAAAGTCTTCTGGTCAGAGTAGATACTCCATCATCTTTAAAGTAAAATAACTCTTGCAATTTATGACTCCTTTTGTCATAATTCAGGCTTTAAACCCATGAATCACGACTGAATTGCTGTTGACTGGGCTGCAGGCAGAGAAATTTCTAACGACGATAAAAAGAAAATGGGAATTTATGATTCCTGAACTTATTTTCCTCTGCAGGGTTTGAAAAGAGAACGCTGAAATGTTCATTTCTAATGTGTTCCCACCTCTGACATTTTCAAATTTGAAATGACTCTTCAGCAACTGAAAGTGCTACAGCACTTTATGTAATAAACCTATTTGTTCCACATTTTCGTGGTAACTCAGTGGAAAATGATACACGTTAAAGAGGCAGCAGTAACATTTCTGTGAGCATTTCTGTACATTAAACTCTTTTTTCCTTGCACTGGCATTCTGCATAAGGGTTGTGAGTGTCATTCTTGACCATAAAGTGGTGTGTGTGAGGCTAATTATAATAAAAGAGCAGAAAAGTGAAGATAACAGAAGTTGCAGGTGTATTGTGCTGATGTTTCAGCGCCCAAAGCCTGCAGAAATGGGGTCACTAAAGGATGGTTTTGGTCATCAGGATCTGAACTATTTCCCTCATGTTTCTCATGGCAGCCTTTTGGTTTCTTTGCCAGGACATGCTGTGGGAATGGCATCTCCACGAGGTTTATTATTTAATGTAGTTCTCACCAGACACGGAGCTCCATCCAGCTCCAGATTCTCCTGTTTGAAAAGTGATAATCATGCAATTGTGGAATGGTTTGGGTTGGGATTGACTTAAATCCCACCCAGTGCCACCCCTGCCCTGGCAGGGACACTGCCACTGTCCCAGGCTGCTCCAGCCCCAGTGTCCAGCCTGGCCTTGGGCACTGCCAGGGATCCAGGGGCAGCCACAGCTGCTCTGGGCACCTGTGCCAGGGCCTGCCCACCCTCACAGGAACAATTCCCAGTTCCCAATGTCCCATCCAGCCCTGCCCTCTGGCACTGGGAGCCATTCCCTGTGTCCTGTCCCTGCAGCCCTTGGCAATTGTCTCTGTCCCTGTTTCCTGCAGCCCCTTCAGGCCCTGCAAGGCCCCGCTGAGCTCAGCCAAAGCTTCTCCTGTGCAGGGAGCAATGGCAGCTGTGCCAGCCTTTCCTCCCAGCAGAGCTGCTCCATCCTCTGCTCATCCTGGAGCTCCTCTGGCCTGGCTCCAGCAGCTCCAGCTCCTCCCTGAGCTGGGCCCAGGGCTGGGCCAGCTCTGCAGGTGGGCTCTCACCTGAGGGGCACCGGGGCACAATCCCCCTGCCCTGCTGCCCCCGCTGGGGCTCAGCCCAGCTCAGGCTTTGGGCTCCCAGCTC
>VWZP01006297.1:218075-233612 GCA_013396995.1 Dicaeum eximium | reverse complement strand
CCACACACCCCTCACCCCCCAAATCACCGCCGTAATAAAATAATTTAAAATACCCAACACCCCCTCGATAAAAGCCCCTGTCGCCTCTGTTCCTCGCGCTCCCCATCCAACCCTAGGAGTCCTCTGCAGAAGAAGTGGGGCCAGAGGAGCTCCAGGATGAGCAGAGGATGGAGCAGCTCTGCTGGGAGGAAAGGCTGGCACAGCTGCCATTGCTCCCTGCACAGGAGAAGCTTTGGCTGAGCTCAGCGGGGCCTTGCAGGGCCTGAAGGGGCTGCAGGAAACAGGGACAGAGACAATTGCCAAGGGCTGCAGGGACAGGACACAGGGAATGGCTTCCAGTGCCAAAGGGCAGGGCTGGATGGGACATTGGGAATTGTTCCTGTGAGGGTGGGCAGCCCTGGCACGGGTGCCCAGAGCAGCTGTGGCTGCCCCTGGATCCCTGGCAGTGCCCAAGGCCAGGCTGGACACTGGGGCTGGAGCAGCCTGGGACAGTGGCAGTGTCCCTGCCAGGGTAAGGGTGGCACTGGGTGATGTTTAAGGGCCCCTTCCAGCCCAAACCATTCTGTGAGTGTGTGGTTCTGTGGCACAGGAGCAGGCAGTGCGCATGGGCAGTGCTGGACAGCAGGATGGGACTGGCTCGTTTCCAACTCTGGGCAGCCCCTCAGTGCCTGGGCTCGAGGTGTGAGGTGGGGCCAGGTCCGTGGGGATGGCAGAGCGAGCTGAGGGCACCCGCAGCCACCCTTGTGCCCAGCAGCAGCATTGGGTGAGCCCCAAGAGGCTCCGAGGAGCCCCTGTTGGAGCGCACAGGGGAGTCCTGGTGCCTAACCCCACCATGGCAGTGCAGGGTTACGCCTGTGGGTGCCATGACTGACACCTTCACATTGTTTCCACCTCTTGCTCCCTTCAGCAGTGCGGGTGCTTGAGAGAGATGGGCAAGAGAGACCCTCAGGTCTCTTGGAACAAGCTCATCAGGGCACCAAGCCTGACAGAGGTCAAGGTGCACTTGTGCAATGCTCCCAGGCACAGGGTAGGATTGTCAGAGTAACCTGTGCAGGGCCAGGAGCTGGGCTTGGTGATCCCTGTGTGTCCAGCTCGGGATATTCCATGTTTCTGGAAGGCAGGAGCAAGAAGGTGGAGCTAGGGTGATGCAGAAGGAGCAGGGTGTGCTCATTGCTCCTCCACGCGCTGCCTCTGGCAGTTTTCCACTGTGTCTCTGCGTGGCTGTCCCAGAGCCTGGAGCTGCTCCTGGCACACGAGCACGGGGCTGCGAGGGATGTCCCGAGGCAGCAGCACAGAACACGCTGTGCTCTGGTCACTGCTCCTGCCTGTGCTCCAGCCTGCAGCCAGCACAGCAAGAGCTCAGCCTGGAGCAGTTTCCCCCCACAGCTGCGGGAGGTGATGAGGAAGGGGTGATGCAGACACCCCAAAGACCTTCTCCGAGGCCTTGGGAGGGTTTTCCAAGGGATAACGGGCCAAGCAGGGGCCACCAATAAATCGGATGCAGGCTGATGTGGCATGTGTTGGCACAGTGGGCTAATTAATCATGTGGCAGAGAGGTGGTGAAGCAGGCAAAGTTAATTAGGCAGCGCTGATGGTGAGGTGGATACATGGCAGCAGTTAACACTACCAGTATCAAAGGATTGCAGAAGTAAAAGAAAGTGCAGAATGTGTGCATTTGAGGAAGGATGGCACCTGTGAAGCTTTCAGAGCTTGGAAGGTAGCAAGGGATGTGCTATGACTGGGATTGGTCATTTCCAGCTTTTTGGGGTTCCACTGGAAACTCTAATTTAGTGTTTTACCCATTAGAATGGGCAGCCTTCCTTTTCTTCTCTAGTGCTGGGTTCTGTTGGGTCCCCCCTTCTTTTTTTTTTTTTCTTTTAATCTTTTATGTCATTCTGTCTTTCACTATGAGGGTCAGGTGGGCAGAGGCTGCTTTTTACATGTTTAAGGAACATATCCAGATTTCACAATGCAGCTGTAGAGCACATGCAGAACCAATCTCAGTGTGACCTGAGAAGTTGTAGGTTTTAGAGACATTGTTACCTCTATAAAAACGGCTAATACAGCTAGTTTTCACTGTCTCAGCTTCAGAGAATCCAGGAGTATTTTTGGATGGTAAGCTTTAGTCTCTTCCACACCAGGACAATTCACTTTCTGAACCTGGAGTTTTAAACAGAAAGAGAGACATGATGTTCTCTCATCTGGTTAAATTAAAATAGCATTGGTGTGAGATCAAGCTTACACTGCAAACTAAGCACAAGCTGGAATTTGGTCAGAACTTACTGCTCCTATGAGTTTTTGCTGTAGTAAGGGAAGGTAGCAGTGCCTGCAAAAATAGGAGCTGTGCCCTCTCACCACAGAGAGAACCCTTACTCCTCATTTTTAAAATATGTGAATTTTGTCCAGGAGTTTTGCATCTATTGGTTAAAAGATGCTGCGCTCAGGGTTGCATCCTGTTTAGAAATGTAACACAAATTCCCACTGTACATCCATCTGCCTGTAGTAGCTCCTAATAAAATGGATCAGCCCAGTTGGAAACCAGCCAGCAGGCAACCCAAGTTTGGTCACGTCAAGTGAGGTACTTTTTTAGCAGAAGGTGGAAATTAAACACTTACTCAAGTCTTGCAGCTTGAGTTGGCAAGATTTGCTCACTGTGTTTGTAGTGTTATGGATTTCTTTTACTATGGGTGTAGTGACACCAAGGTGGGGGGAAAAAGAAAAAAAATCTTGTGGAAAAAGGTATAGTTAGATGGATTAATTTATAGTTAGATGGATTAATTGCAGTGGACTTAGGGGGCAGTACAGCAGCCAGACAGCAGACTTCTGTGAACTGCAGAGTGCAGGAATGGGAAACACAAACCTGTTTTAGAGCAGGGGTTTAACTCTGGAGGCTACAAGAGCACAGTCTGCCAGCAGAACGGCATGGGGCAGGAGCAATCACATCCAAGAGTCTGGAAATGTGGGTGGGAATCGGGATGAGGTGTAAGCAGCAACCTCTGCCTCACCTGTGGGTCCTGAGGAGGATTTTTGGCACCAGCTCTGCAGAGCTCTGTCTCCTTCTGAGCCAGGCTGCCCTGTGGGCCTGAGCAAGGTGCTGTTATTATGGTCTGCATGTTTGGAGAGGATGGCAGGGGTAATTGCATGTTTAATTCTGGCAGCTGGAGTGGAGCAGCACTCAGCAACCCAGGAATGTTTATGGGAACCCACCAAAGCCTGGAGCATGAAAACCAACCCTCAGGTGTGTAGGGTTGTGTGGGAGTCACACTCCTGACCCTAAGGGCTGAAAATCAGACCATTCTCCCAGGGGTTTTCATTGCTTGAGTGAGCATTACAGGATAAAGAAGATTTATAAGAAGTCAGAAGGTGGTTTTCCAAGAGTCAAGTAGGGATTTTTGGCGAGTGTCTCATCTTAAACTTTGTGCTCCAACAGTGCAATTTTTTGGATCTATCCAACCCCTTGGTGCAACAAGTGTAATTCCTGCCCTACTCAGTAAAAGGCTAGGAGCCTTCACAACCAGGAATGTTCACTTCTGTTCCCAGGGATACCTTGAAAATTGCCCTTCCACTGTTGCCTTTCAGTTTTCATCTGTCCCTGTGGGTGTGTGTGTGACTGGAAGCGTAGCAGCAGGGCTTGTGTTCTTACCAAACATGGAAGCAGTTGTGTTATGACAGCATTTGCAATGAACTTCCAAGGGCAACAAGCTTCCACTGACATGTGCCAGGCACCCAGGTACTCCAGGTTAGAGCCAGGGAAATGAGCCAGGTGCAAAATGCAACCAGCCCTGTTTAGGTGCAACACCCCCATTGTCGGGAAAAAGAAAATACTTTGTTCTTTTTCTTGTCTGGTTTCTTTGATTCCCTTGACTCTGGTCCCAAAAGGCAAGGTTGCCTTCAGGGAAAGGAGGGAGATAAAACTTATGGGTAAACATGGAGAGCCAAACTTGTAAACATTCTGTTCTGGACCTTGGCTTTGCTGTACATGTGCCTGTGTGTGACTCATGGGAGCACATGTGGGTAGCACATCTCAAAAGGTCTGGAGCCACTCAGCTCGCACAGGGGCCAGAACTTTGTCTTGCAGACAGGTCCTTCACCCAGCACCTTGGAAGGTGGAGAATTCTTCCAGTCAGCCTTCTTTTCATGTTCTCATCAGAGCTCTTGTGGCACCACAGGAACCCCGCTGCAGTGGTTTTGGTGCTTGAGGCTTCCAGCATTTTTGGGATACAATGGTTGCTTGAAGGTCACTTTGCACATCTGTAGGTTCAGACTGACATCACTTTTTATTTTAATTGTTGTGTAATAATGAGGATCATTTAAGTGTTTATCTAAGCAAGCATGTGACTATATTTCAGAGCTGGTCCATTGCATTCAGAGGACTTTGATGTCTGCAGCTCTGATCTTGTGCAACCTCCTCACTCATAACAGCCTTCTACAAGGAGTTTGCACCAGGGCACAGTATAGAATTTTAAAGCTAGCTAATAAATAGTCACTTTTGTTTTCTTCACATGCAGCTTGGCTTGTGTAAATGTAGGAAGAGATAAAAGTCTGGCTGAGTGGTGTTGGGAGTAGGTGTTAGGGTCTTCAGAAGAAGTTTTATGGCATGTAGGGCTTAAACTGAATGAAGTCCCAGTTCTGGTTTGGGACTCAGTTGTGAAGAGTGCAAATTCCATGAAGTTCATGTTGCAAAATAAGTGATATCACACTCTACACTCAGCTGTCCTGAATGGCTGCAGCAGAGATGGGACGTCCTTGGCAGCGTGCAGCCCGCTCTGTGGAAAGCAGCTGCATTTCTCCCTCCACGCCCAGGGAATAGGTTGTAGCACATGTTTCCCTGTGGAACCAGCTGGCTCTGGCCATCCGTGTGGAGGGAATGAAAGGCTCTGGGGTTTTCAGCCCTGTTGGGTGGGAATTTTTAACTTGCCTCACTGGAAAGGCTTGGTTGGAGGTGTTTTGCGTCTTTCCCGTGCTGCTCAGATGTTACAGGATGTGTGCCAGTTCACACAGGCTCATGTGGAGTTTGGGCTGCAGCTGTGAGCTGCGGAGAGGGCTGTCCTGAGCTTGAACACGTCACCAGGAGTTTTCTGAAGCTGCCTCTCTGTGTGTCTTTGCTGTCACATCCAGTGCAGCCTGCAGAGTTTCTAAAAGTGGAAGTTTTAAATTGTACATGCGTACAGTGCAGGTTCCATAGTTATAACACAGACAGGTACATATCTGTGAAATCTCTGCTTCACTGATCCTTAAGGCAGTTCAACTGCAAGCTCTCTTGAGCAGGAAAAACTGTCAGCTTTGTTGCTTGTCCAAGTGAAGAGCTCAGGTAGCAGATCTTGCAGGAGTATCAGGAAAATCAAGGTCGTGATAAAAATTTGTCAGCGTTTTGACAAACTGCTGCTGAAAGTAATTTCTTGTGTGGGGATGCTCATAGCACATATGTGTAATTATATGGATGAGGGGCTATTTATAAACCCTTTGTAGTCATTGGTGTTTGTGTGTCTTGCAATGCTTTTTTGTAACTTTGGGGATATTTACAGGTTCAACATGTGTAGCTATGAACGGAAATGAAAACTGAGAAATAATGTTGTGAACATGCAATTTGTTATTGTGTACATGTGATACATGGGAAGAGCTTTCCAGCTCTTGGAAGGTGGAGCCTATAAAGGAAAATGAGAGGCAAACCCAAAGGGAACTGACATGTCAGAGAATCCCTCAGGACTCAACAACCTGAAATCCATAATAAATCTGTATTCCACGGAGGCACATGGTCATTATAACAAATCTCCACCGTAAATTGTTAAATGAAGATGCCCTGAAAGCAGGAAGGGCTGTTTCTGATACCAGTGGCAAATCTTGATGTGCTGAGTTACAACATTTGCTAAGGACACAGTGCAATACTAACCACTTACTCCTTTGTTCTTCCTTTCTAGGTCAAGATGTTGTTAAGTATAAAAAGTATCTTATGGATGTACTCTACATTAGTTATAACATATATGCTACCTAAAGGTAAGTCTCCTGTACATAGAACATTTCATTAAAATTAATTTAGTGGTCTAATTGGTAGGGCACTTCACAGGACTGAGGAAACAGCCCAAACTCAGGAAATTTACTTTCTTTGCCTCTGCCACGCTGCACCAAGTCACTAATTTTTTTTCTGCATCCTCCTCAAGGTGTTAATGATTTATATCTGCCGTGCTTGGGCTGCCATGAGCTAAGTTGGGGCAGGACCCTTGGCTCTTGGGGTCTGGAGCAAGGAGGTGTTGGGGCAGCTTCAGGTTTGGGTGGAAAGGAAGGAGCCCTTACTACCTCTCTTGGTGATTACAAGTATGTATCCATGTGTGGTTGCCATGGTTATTTGAAAGTTTGGGTCAGGCCTTCATTAAGGAAAATATCCCAACAGCTGCTGCAGACTCAGAAAATTGGGAAAGCAGCTTTCCCAAGTCTCAAAGAAAGATTTTTCCTTATTTTCTTTCCCCCTTCTTTCCAAGAACAGTCCTCAAACTGATTTTAGCCTTTGGGAAAATCAAATTTACTACTTTTTTTCTTTCCACCTAGCTGGGACACTGTTGCTAGTAACATCTTTAGGTAGACCTGAATGATGAATAAAAGCACTGGTTCATTACTGGAACCAATTAAAAAAAAAACAACAAAATAAACGGATAATAGGTTCAGAATGGCTATAAGGAAGAAAGGTCTGGATCAGACCACAGACCTGACTCATTGTCTTGCACAAATGCAGAATTCAGGGATACAGGGACTGAGAGGGCAGCACTGTACATGGGGAGGAGTTGCATGGATCCTTGGAGTTGTAGAACGTGGGATGGCATCTTTACCTGTCCTCTCACTTACTCTGCCTTTTATTACATCTTAAATGACTCATTTATCTCCAGAGTGAAATTTTTGGTACTTAGGAGTTTTTTATGAATGTCTCATTCTTTGGGATGTAGATCAGATTGTGACCCATCCTTATTTGCCCAGATTTCTTCAAAGAAGTTCAGAAAGACCCTGTTGTTCCTAGAGCTGTGATCTTTGTAGGGTTTGCTTTTTCAAGTTGGGCCCACTCTTTTGAGCTACAAAGTCTTAACCATTTTCAACCTATGGCCATGGTGAGGAGGACCAGGATGAAAAAAAATTTCTTTTTCATGAATTGATCTAATTCACAATCCCAAAGGATCTCTGGGATCAACTCATGTCCTTATCTTTAATAGCAAAGTCAGTTGGTGCAATGATATTTTTGAGAATGAATGTTAGAAGACTACACACAATCATCATAAGAATGGCTTTTGTTTAAAAATACTCTAAAAAGAAAATATATATCAGCATTCTGAAGAGATAGACACCACAAATTTCAACCTTTTTAAATCCTTAGTTTGGGTTTAAAATTGAAGCCTTTAAATCTTTTGGGATACACCAATTCCCAGCTTATCACTACTGTGGTTTGCAAGCTGGACCTTGTGATTACAATCAACACTGGAGTTTTTCCTACCTGTTTTGGGTGGCCATTTGTGGTGTTGAGTTCTGCAGCTGAAATTTTCATTTGCCTGGCTCCTTGTGAGTGTCTTGCAGACTATAAAAGTAGTTATTCATCACTCTGCACATCCTTCTCTTATTCTGCTTGCTCAGACCACAAACCACCCGGTAAAGGACTCAGGGAAGGTTTTTGTTGGGTCTCAGTCCATTACCTTTCAGAGCTTCCTACAAGATTCACTCATTTTAATTCATTATTACCTTCACTGAAAGACTTGTGGTTAGTGTAAAGGCTTCTCTTAGGCTCAGTGCTAGTAGCTGGATTGACAAAACACACAATTTCACTGATCCTTTCTATTTCTGCTGCTAGACAGGGCAATACACCATATGTCCCAGCAGGTTGTTGATGAACTGAAAAATGAGATGCAGCATTTTTCTTTTTTTTCTTTTCTTATAAATCTAGCTAAAAATAAATAGAATATTTCATTCTTTAAGCATGTGGGGTTTGTCTGCATAGTCAGTAGCAACATTCTGTTCAGCTAAACTCATTTATATGGCAAATTTACTCCTCTAAGCAGTGTCACACCATGCAGGGCACTCTTTTCTTCAGACTCCTTGCCCACTGCAGACCTATTGGCCTGGTCATTGTAGTTAATGTGATACAGAAGGGCAGAATTCTGTCCTTTTTAAAAATTATCTGTGATACAGAAGGGCAGAATTCTGTCCTTTTCAAAAATTATCTAGACTCCTACTTTAAGAATGTTGTAACATTTACCACAGAACAAGTGTACACATTTTGGAGAAATTTACTTTGTTCTCAAGCAAGAATTCCCTTCTTCCCACCTCAAAAGGAAGAGATCCAGCCATGTGTCATTGGTCAATCACATCCCATTGATAGGGGCTGACATGGAATATAAGCTTAGCAAAAATGCTAAAAGGAAAAGGAAAGAATTATATGGATTAATATAAGATATTGATACCTTCTGCATTGGTTCTAGTAAATTCTGCTAGACTAACTAATTTGGACTGCTGCAAGAAATCAAGCTTTTTGGAACTCTGCAGGAACATCACTTAATCTTGTATTTCAGATATTATGTTAGCGGAATATTTTCTTTTTCTGTAGGGAAAAACTTCCTCCTCCTCCTTTCTCCTTCTCCTCCTCCTCCTTCTCCTCCTTCTTCTTGTGTTCTTCCTCCACTCACCACAGCAATTTCAATCACAATTTATATCTATAAATTGTGATAGAAAGCTTTCTGAAGTTAGACAAAACTGCAGCTACACAGAACCTTCTGTTCTGGGAAATGGCACAGTTTAGGCTGGGTCTAGTTTGCATATCAGGATTATATGTGTTTGCCAAGGCTTCCAGCTGGCTGATGTGAAGACACGAATTTTAAATGCAGGAAATTTCCTCAGGGTTCAGGGCTGATATTCCAGATCACTCATAATCATAAACAATGTTCTTAAAAAGTTTATTAAAGTTCTGTCAGTCAGTATAATTACAATTTAATCATCTTTCATTTAAGAAGAAAGTTCCTGTAAGGTGTATAGATGACAAGAGATCATAATAAATTCTAAATATTTTGAGACTGATTTTAATCTCCCACCTGTGCAATTTGGCAGTAATTCCATCACAACTGATAGAACTGAGAATTCATTCTTTTCTTTATCTCTAACCACTGTAACTCTGAAGTTTCAACAAAATAAAGGTGATATAAAAGATCTCTGGTTTCATCAATTTTGATACCATCATCTTGACTCTATCTGAATTGTGTGCCCAAAGAATTCTAGTTTGGTAGGCATGGATAGGAGAACTTCCATTCAGAATTATGTGTCTTCCCTGTCATCAGTTTTTCTCTTTTTCTGGCTAGTATTTTATTATTTAAATGCTTGGGCATTAAGCTGATGACTCTTGTATTTAATCAGTTTAGATAATACCATTGAGACTTAGTCCTGTGGAAAATCATCTGTCTTTGTTAAAAATAATCAGATTAATGAGCAACTTTCCTTTTTCTTCATTTTCCTTTTTCTCCCCATTTTTTTTCTTTCTTATTTTTCTTTTTCTTTTTTCTTTTTTCCCCCTCTTCTTTTTTGCTCTTCCCTTTTTGCTCCTCTTCTTTAATTCTCTCCATCTGCCCACCCTTCCATCTCAACCTCTAATCTTCGACTCTTTATGGAGAGATTATATTTTTTATCCTAAATAAACAGATAATTTTCATATGCTGGTGTCTCCTGTTTCATGTATCACTCTGTTGATGGCTATTTTTAAGTTTATTATATTTCTAAACTTTATGAATCCTAGCTCCCTTTAAAATAACAATGACCATGATCTACCTTTCAAAAATGTTACAGTGAAGGACTGTGGAAGAGGTAAAACAGTTACTGTTGTGCATCAGCTCTTAATCTTCATTCAGCCATTTTGTGTGATGAAATAACACCACATAAAAAACGAAAATCCATCAGAAACCCTCTCTTCAGTTGCAGTGTGCAGCTTGGGTGAAGAGTAGTAGTCAACTTCCCCCTCAGGATATTGTCAGATGGAAGCATTTCACTGTGAAATGTTTGCAGCTGGAGATGACATAAAAAATGATAAAAGTCCTGATCATGTCAAGTCTGAGCCAAGTAGGGACTTTCTGTGTGCTTTACTTCCTCCTTTGCTTTTACATCCTGAAATATTTCATTTCTTCGGTGTGTTAAAGGCCCTGAGGCTACAAGGCAACAACTTTGAAAGAGTGACTATTTGGGAGACTCTCACTGGAAAGGCTTTTGTTTCAGCACGTGTGCAATAAAAAGAATTAACCCCTGAGAGAGCAGTGGTGTCAGGGGTGCAGAGCCATGGGCTCTGTTTCCTTCTGAGCACAGGAACAGCTGCTGTGAGGCAAGGTGTGAACTCCAGCAGCTCCCCTGCATTCAGGTTTTTGGCCAGTGAGGTAACTCATCTTTTTTCACTCACAGTGGTCTTCCTCCTGTGAATTGAAGAAACAGCTCTTACAGTTCATCTGTCACCTAAAACTTCAGACCAGTTTCCAAAGGTTAATTACTTGGTGACCATAACAAATGGAGAAAATATGCCAGAATGAAATTTTCCCAAAGAGAAACGTGCTCCATCACCAGCCTAAGATGTACCAAGATTGATACAAACTCTTTTTCACCTTATACTCCCCAGTCCTGTTACAAATCAGCTCAGGTTCATGGGTTTCAGGTTTTGCATTAGTGAATCAATAATTAACAATTAAATATATCTGTTTCTGATTTTGCTGTTACACTAATGTGATTTCTCCTTTCTCTCTCCTCGCTCTCTTCCCTTTTTCTAGTGAAAGCAGAAAAAAAAACCCTGGTCAAGGGATCTCTCTCTGGAACTTCAGTCTTGCCATGCTTCTTTTCAACCACACCCACCATCTCCTCCAGCTACGCCGCCGAGTACCTCCGGATCAAATGGTCCAAGGTGGAACTGGACAAAAGCGGGAAGGACGCCAAGGAAACCACGGTCCTGGTGGCCCAAAATGGCAACATCAAAATAGGCCAGAGCTACAAGGACAGGGTGTCTGTCCCGAGCCATTCCGAGGAGACCGGGGACGCCTCGCTGACCTTCTCCAAGCTGCGCGCCAGCGATGCCGGCGTCTATCGCTGCGACGTCATGTACGGAGTGGAGGACACACAGGGCATCGTCTCTCTGGCTGTCGAGGGTAAGCATTTGTCTGTTTCATTTGTAGCTGTCTGGGTTTGAAATGACAGGTGTCTGCTAAGGAAGGAAGAAGCCTCCCTTGACATGGAAAATGTAAACCCCCTCCCGCCTAATTATTATAATTCTGAAATTAAGGGGCTCTCAGGCAAAGATATGATAGTTGGAATAACAGTTCCTTACTAGGAAAACTAAAAAATAGAAATGCAAGAGTACAAAAAAACCCCCAAAAACCAAATCACTGCTGGAGTCAGAACAGGAGCTGCCCCCTGTGCTCAGGGTGTTGGTGGCAGTGACATCCCATGGTGTCACTCCTGCAGTGACAGATGTGCAGGAGCTGTCCCTGTGCTCAGGGTGTTGGTGGCAGTGCCATCCCATGGTGTCACTCCTCCTGCAGTGACAGATGTGGCTCTGCTGCAGCTCTGATCCTGTGCAATGGGGGAGTTTTCCTCTGGAGCTCCAGGGCTGCTGGAGCTGGGCCTGCTCTTCCTCTGGGAATGCAGAGGAGAAGAGGCTGCTCCTCTGGGAATGCAGTGGGAAAAGGCTGATCCCTGGGAATGCAGTGGGAAAAGGCTGCTCCTCTGGGAATGCAGTGGGAAAAGGCTGATCCCTGGGAATGCAGAGGGAAAAGGCTGATCCTCTGGGAATGCAGTGGGAAAAGGCTGCTCCTTTGGGAATGCCGTGGGAAAAGGCTGCCTGTGCTGCTCCAACTCTCAGATTTTATCCAGGTAGGAATTCTTGGCTCCTCCTCTGGGCGGGGCATCTCCCAATGGGATGATGGAATTTTATCAGCCATGCAGGGACACTCAATGGCTCATTAACGGAAGATAATTAATAATTAATGGCCCATTAATGGAAGATATTTCCTGGAGGGAGGATTGGCTGTGGAAGAGCTAAAGAAAAGTGCCCAATTAACTGCTGAGATAAATGCCTCAGCTCTGACAGATGGGAATAAAATATACACACCCCCAGCCACATTTTGTAATCTAAGACAGTAGCTAACAGTGATTCCAGTTAAAGCAGCAAAACTTGGTAATTAATACAAAACAAGAGAGGATTTAAAGGAGTGTCTTTAGCGATTTGCCCTTTGAGTACAGTGAAAAGAAGCAGTTTATGGTGTAAAGGATGAAAATTTATGGTGAAAAGAAGCCACTGAAGCTGTGGCTGGCCTGTCTTGATGTCCCAAACTCTGCCACCAAAAGTGGGAGCCACTCTTTCTGGGAAAGGATCATCAAGCATGAAGGAAGTGCTTCTTTTTGCCCAGTAATAATTTTTGGATGGGCAGAAGGAAAACTCATCTGGGAGAAGCTGCAAGAAAATAAATAGGGAAGTGTTTGCTAAATGTGGGGCAGGCAGTGATAACAGTTTGCTTGCCATCTCTATTAGGAAATAGCCTCAAAAATTTTGAGAGGGAGAAGTCTATGTGTTGAGAGGCAGAGGAGACAGGAGTTTCGGAACTGTTGGTGTTGGAGAAGACATCTAATACAAGTCCAAGTATTAACTCAGCACTGCCATGCTCACTACTAACCCAGGCCCCCAAATGCCACATTTAAACATTTTTTGGAACTCTCCCAGGGATGATGGCAACCCCACTTCCCAGGGAAGTGTATTCCAATGTCTGACCACCCTTTCAATGAAGTTCATCAATTCCTGGTGCCCACCCTGAGCCTGCCCTGGCCCAGCCTGAGGCCGTTCCCTCTCCTCCTGTCCCTGTTCCCTGGGAGCAGAGCCCGACCCCCCCGGCTGTCCCCTTCTGGCAGGAGCTGTGCAGAGCCACAAGGGCCCCCTGAGCCTCCTTTTCTCCAGGCTCAGCCCCTTCCCAGCTCCCTCAGCCCCTCCTGGGGCTCCATTCCCTTCCCAGCTCTGTTCCCTGCCCTGGACACGCTCCAGCCCCTCAGTTTGTTGTTGTGAGTGGCCTAGAGCTGCCCCTGGGATCTGAGGTGGTCCCTCAGCAGTGCCCAGTACAGGAATAGTCACTTCCCTGTGGCTGGGACAGCCCAAGGGCCATCAGCCTCTTGGCCCCTGGGCACCCCTGGCTCGTGTCCAGCTGCTGTCACCAGCACCCAGGGCCTGTCCCAGCTTTCCAGCCCCTCTGTCCCAGCCTGGAGTGTTCAACGGGATTAAACAAAGCAATGGGATTAAAACAAAAGAGCGAGTGGCCAAAGGAGCATGTGATGTGTGGCTGTTCCTCCCCTGAATCTGCTCGTGGAGCACGGCACAGAGACTGCCCCAGAGCCCTGTTGGGCTGGCCCTGAGCCTGAGCTAGCAGGCTGTGCTGAAAGGCCGGGCATTAAGCCAGGCTCTGTGCCAAGCACAGGCACGTTCTGGACCCAGGGTTCTGCCTGTGCTTAGAACAACTCTGAGCTGTGAGATCTCCTCGTAGGAGCCTTGCTTTGGGCCCTGCCTTGCACACCCCTTTGCAGCTCAGTGTTTTTTGGAAGTTCAGTATTTACTCAGGTGAATGAATCCCAAAACAAACATTAATCCAGTCTGCTGCTGGAAATCGTGGCTTTGGCTAAGGCTTTTTTGGTGAGCTTAATACTCACCAAATACTTAATATTGTTCCTCCAATCTACCTAACCTAATGTGAACAGTCTGTTGGCTTTGATCCGACAAAAGGATTCAAAGGTGTGGCCTTAATTTGGAAATACAATAAATCAGTGTAGCTATTAATGTCTGGATAACTTCATAAACTGTTAGGTCCTAATGACAAAAGCAAAAGAAATCCTGGTTTGAACATTACTTTTCATAACGAGTGTACCTGGCATTCCTTACCCCTTTTCAAGTGTTCCCTTGACTGCATATCCATATCCAGGAGCAGCAGATGTTTATGACAATAAAATATCAGATGATTTATGGTGATACTGTAGCTTTTGTAGTTGCTGCTCCTGCAAAAACACTGCAAAGTGCTGAACTGATTAGATTTATGATTTTACCTCAATGAAAACTTCACACACTCCATTTTCTTTCTGCAACAGTTCTTTTCCATGACTGCTTTAATGTCAGAATTTCAGAAGAGGAAAAAAGCTAAGCCTTGATCCAAATGGAAAATTGGTTTGCTAGACCGTCATTTGTGCTATCCATTCTCAGGTTTCTCCATTATGTAAACAAATGGCATTTATTAGGCTCACAAGAACTAATGTGAATGTTGCTGCTCAAATCTTCTGCTCTATTCTTTATGGTCTCTTATGATTTCAGCTTCTATTTATAAACCAAAAAAAAATTTGTCCCGAACACAACTTATCTTCGTTGTTTCTTTTTGAACCTGCACCCCAAAGTGACACCATTTGAAGAGACTGTACTCCCCCTCTGTGCATTCTGCACTGCCTGTCCTGGCTAGAGTGCAGGGAGGTATTTCCATGTCAACTGAGCTAATTCCAGAGCTGAGGGATAGCCTGGTTCAGCACTGTGCTTTGGTCAGCTCTCCTGGGTGGAGCTGGGGCTGCTGAAGCTCTGGTAAAATTATCACAAGTGTTTTTTTATTCTGCTCATTTTATGCTCAAATTAAGTGGGCCAAAACTTTTTGGCAGAGTTCTGCTGAAGCAGGTGTAATACCTCTTTTGCCATTATGATAAATTTATGGGTTTGTTTTTTTTTTTAATGCTTTTTTGGGTATTTTTAAACTAATTCAGGACTTCTGTTCTAGGTATTTTCCAGGTCTCCATTTGTTTTATGGACACTCCCTCATTTTAAACTTTCAAACAAAAAGCATAATGCAGCATCAATGAAGCCAGGAAGATAAGATTAGGCAGCTGGCCTGCTTGTTTTTCAAATTAACCTCTGTAGCATAATAGATAGCTGGGAAAGATAACTTGAATAAAATTACTGAAATTGCCATTTCTCTCCTTCAGGTATGCTGGGAATACAAAACTGCTATTGAACACACTGTGCATCAAATTAATGTATTTTACCAATGATGGAATGTATTGTGAATGAAAAGTGGGATTTCTGAGGAAGAATAATTTTCTCAGTAGCATACATATTTTCCCAGGTTAAGCTGAAGAGTGGGTATTAGTCACTGAAAGTAGAACTTCTAATGTCTAATTATTTATTTTGTCTGGGTCTCAAGCCCAAGATTGTATAAAAGTTGTAACTGTGAACCTATTTTTTTTCTGTTTCGCTATCACAACAGTTATCACTAATTTGATAACTTGTGTGAAAATACCCAGCTAATTTGCTGTTTTAGATGCCAAATGAACTTCTGAAGTCAGATTCATGTGTTATTAGCAACAAACTGTTCAGACAAGAGATCTGGCTGTCCCAGAGTCCCATTCCGATGAAAGCAGCTGATATCAAAGGGCAAACTTAACATTTACCCTATTGCTGTCAGAGACCTGTCACCCATGAAATTACCCACACAGTGACTTTTGTTATTCTGTCCTGAACAGATATGGGTTTGGTTT
>VWZP01006297.1:193477-216160 GCA_013396995.1 Dicaeum eximium | reverse complement strand
TTTTTTTTTTTTTTTTTTGCTCGCCTAATGGATCCCGAGGAACCTTCCTGGCAAGGGAAGAGCACAGTTGGTAGGGCCATCAAAGGATGGCAGAGGGAAATTTATTCCTGGGTGATAAAGAGCCAGGGTCTAGCAAAGTGAGTCAGGAAGAGGGAAGGAAAGGCTCTGGCCAAGCTGCTGTGTCCCTCTGGTAGAGTTTGGGAGCATGGCAGCCTCTGGCTGGACAGGCTGGGATGGTTCTTCCTCGGGCTGGATGCAGGAGCTGCGGGGGGGGGGGGAAATAAAGCATAAAACAACAGGGGCANNNAAGCATAAAACCACAGGTGAAGCTCAGCACTGATCCCTCCTCTCATCACCTGGAGCTGTTCAGAGGAGTACCTGTGTGCCGTGAGGATGGACACAAACATCCTGCCCAGGGGAGCAAAGTGTGAGCTGGCACCTGGAGAGCCCTGGCAGGGCGGGGGGAAGGCGCTTTCCCTCCCCACCGTGAGCTCCCTGAGGCAAGGCGAGCCTCTTCTCAGGTTGCCAAAGCCCAAGACAGGGGTCAGAACATGGGTGCAAAGCCCAGAAAGAGAGAGAGAGAGACACAAACGAATTATCCATGCAGAGAGCTGAAAATGCTGCCCTTTCATACAGTGCTCAGCCCTGTAACCCGTACTTTTGGGGTGTATTTGTAATGTAAATTGCCTTCGGCAGTAAGGCCAGGGAGGATCTGAACCATGATCTGAACTGTGTGGTAGCTCTGGCACTGGGGTTATTTCAGGGGTCTGCACTGCAGTGTCCAAGGTCTGAAGAGAAAAATTAACAGGATAACAAGCACTGCCATCACAATCTTTTCCCTTTAGGTATTTGCTGTGTGAGGCAACTTCTGAGGTTCAGGTTCTATGCTGCCACATCCAACACTGCATGTGGCAGCAGCGTGAGCTCACCAGTGAAAGTGAACTATAATTTATTAGCCATACCAGGAGCTAATAAAATAGCTTCCCCTGCAGTTCCACAGGGTTTTGATGCGTGATACACGATAAAGCTTCGACCCAAAGGGGTGTAACCACAGAACCAGGCTCTTACCCTTGGAAACCCTTGTTTGTTAAAAATTAAATGCTTCACATTTTTATTTTCTGGTCATGAGATAAACGACGAAAAGCGTTCACCCTTGCTCTGACAGAGGTGAATTTTGGATGCTACAAATTGCTTTCCTATGAGTGCTCTTTCTTGCTGCTACTCCTTCCTGTAATTACACTGACTTTGTTTGCCAGATGTTCAGTGACAATATTATACCGCTGTAGCCTGTTTTCCAGTTGCTTTATTTGTTCCAAGGACAACTCCTTTCTTGCCTTTTCTTTCGGGGAGGAAATAGACAAAGGGGGGGAAAAAAAGAAATCCTTTACAAATGTTTTAAAGTGCAAAGACCGGGACAATGGGTTTTTCCCCCTCTCTCTGTCTAACTGAAACAATGAAAATCCTGCACTTTAATCTTCTTAGCCCCAGGGGTCTTCTAATTATTGCAGCTGTTGCACAGGCTTATGCATAGCGAGTCCTCCTTCCCATTCATCTCGGAGGCTCTTTCATGTCCATTAGCTCCTCACTGGAAATGGAGGAGCCTCCAGCTCTGAGAATAGGTGAAGTTTACCTTGTGGATCAGGGCGAGGAGAACAAAGCATTCCCCGAGTTCCTTTCCAGGATTTACAAATGACCAAAGGCTCTTCTTTGCCTCCGCGAAATCCACTTTAAATTGGCTGGGATATTAACTCTTTAGTCCTGCCTTGTTCAGGTGTCACACGGCTCTGCCAGGGTAGGAAGGGCAGTGATGCTTCCAACATTTAAAAAAAAAACAAAAACAAAAACAAAAACAAAACAAAAAAAAAAAAACCAAAAACCCACAAAAAACCACCCCAAAAAACCAAAAAACCGGGAAGGAATGAGAGGTGAAATAGCTGGTTGTGGAAAATGCACTCATATGTTTAAGCACAGGAGGAAGCTTTAAAAAAAAGAACACAGTTTTAGAGAAATATGTTGCCATCCCCTCTAAGGTAACAAACATTTTGGTGGCTGTACTGAGAAGCAGAAACTCTTGTGCCCAGTTTGAAGTCTATACTATCACTTAAGCAATCCTGGAAAAAAATTATAAAAAAGAGGTAATTAATCCAAATTCACACAAAATACGTTTTAATCAATATTAAAATGACGAACTGAATTAACAAATTGCTTCATATACTTCGGCATTTCTGACTCAGTATCAAATATGCTTTATTATAGAACGGCCAATGTTATTAAAAAAGAGATTTAAACCGTTTGTATATGCTGAAAAATAACAAATAGTAAAGCCAGATGCACAGCTTGTGGATGTTATTATGGGTTCACAGTTGTGAAACAGGGTAAATATTTACCTGCTTCTGTTGGGAGCTCTGTAAAAGTTGCCCATTTTTAAATTCTAGATCCAGAACACCAAGCAAGCCACTTGAAATCCTGTGTTTTTTTACTACTGTGCTACTAATATAGAATCCTCACTTATAATACCAGCACTTATATACCAGCAGATGTTCTGCTCACAGTCTCAACCACTGCTACTAAATTGTGAATATGTTACAATAAATATTTTTATCCATACAGCATGTTAAAAANACAAAAAAAAAAATTAAAAAAAAAAAAAAAAAAAAAAAAAAATATAAAAATCTCCAGGTAACATTTTTTGTGTTTTTTAAGATTTAAATGCTGATGTTGCCTAACTGTGTTCTGGGGTGGTTCAGCAGTGAGGCTGTGTGGAGCAGGGAGTTCCCCATCCTGCTCCTTTGGCTCCCAGCACAGGATGAAGATGCCCTTTGGAAGTTGTCCCTGTTCCCTGCTTGTTCTTGAAATCTGCCCAGAAATTGCTTGGAACGGTGTTGCGGGGCCGGAGCCAAATAATGCAGTGAAATAACCTAACAATTTAACACCCTTAATGACAGAACTTCGGGCACCTGGAAAGTTCAATGTAATGATACAAACGCAGCCGTAATTTTCCGGGGTGTATTCTTCACTTGTCACTGTTGCCAAACAGCACTTGGATCCATTTGAAGCTGAAATTACCCTGTTGCTTGGAAGAAGCTGTTTGTGATGGGTTTTGTCAGTTCTGAAAGGCATTTTATGGGGATGCTGGTGGTCTGCAAGCTTCCAGTTAGTGGCTGCAGCTGGTGTGTGACTCCCTGTTAAATTATGAAATACGGGGATTCCCAGCCTTTCCTCTTTTATTTCCTGTTTCTCTGCAAGTGGCTTTGATAAAAAATGGTGCCTGATGGCTGAGTAGTTTTCAGATAATATTTTCTGTAATTATTTCTTAGTGAATCATGACAAGAAGAAAAATGTGCACTCTCTACTTATTGGCCATATGCAGATCTTTGATGACTGCCAAGATTTTACTGTATTTGTCTGCATGAGAAAAAGACTTCTAAATAAGTTGGAAATTCTTGCATCAACAATTTGCTAAGTGACCTGTTTTTCTATTTGTTTGTGAACTCTCAGGCTTTCTTTATCTTTCAACAATGCTCTAAGAGCAAAGACTTCTTGTAAAATTAATTATTGCTACAGTATCACCATTTCCCCAAACTGTATTACAGTATGTTGTTTCCTCACCATGAAGTAGTCCAGCAAAACCATCAGAGAAAAGGAACATTTAATGGTTTAGGGGCTTGTTTTGTTTTGTTTAGTTTCCATTCTCTGGATGTTTTATGGTGTTGAAACGTTTCTGAGGATTTTAGAGCACAATTAGTTAGGTATTGCAGGGGACATGCCTTTGATGCTAAACTGTAAAAGACAGTGGTAATAAGGGGAAATGATTTTGTGAGGTGGGATGGCAGTTTTCTGCCACTTCAGTGCCCTTTATGGTTAGTTCTAGCTGTTGTCAGGTTCAGCGGGAATTGTGTGTGTGTAGAAAACAGAATGTGGCTTCTGGACAGATCCTGCTTTAAACAGAACCATCTTCACACCAGCCCTCCCTCTCCAAAGGTCTGACGTGCTCCAGAAACTGCTGAAATTGTCAAGGTCATTCTCAGAACCAAAAAAACCGCGAATAAAATCATGCTTTGTTTTGTTTGTACCATTTATAGTGTGTGCAGGAAAATATGGCCATGGAAAATCTATATAGTGATAAATGATATATTTGTAGTGATCTTTGACGTATAGAAATGGGCACCAGGCCCATCACTAATTAGCAAATCTGCTCCAAAAAAGCTCATTTTTGGGGTTGTTTTGTCATTACTGGTAGCAGCCACTAGAGGGGGAACATCATTTAAACGCAACATCTCACCTTTTTGTACTATTTTTTTTTCCCCCCACTATTTTTCATTCTACCCATCTGTTTTCAGCATTGTGACAACACCTAGGTTAGGTTACAGAGCGGTGATGGCTGCAGAAACAGCACAAAATGTGCCACTAATGGGGTTTTTTTGCCTTCTCAGGTGTTGTGTTTCACTACCGGGCTGCCACGAGCAGGTACACCCTGAATTTCACACAGGCCCACCAGACCTGCCGGGACAATGGTGCTGTCATGGCCAGCCCAGAGCAGCTGAAAGCAGCCTATGAGGATGGATTTGAGCAGTGTGATGCTGGCTGGGTGTCGGACCAGACTGTCAGGTGAGGCTTTCAAAACGCCTCTTTGTGCTTCCCCCCAAAATTTGTGTGCCTTGCCTGTGCAGACTTGAACGGTTGTTTTGTCATAATTGGTGCCTTGGAGTGGTTGCCTAGAACAGGGGCTAGAAAAGATTAAGATAATAAAGTGGGTTTTTATTAAAGGCCTTCAGTAGATGCACCTTGGGCTGTCAGAAGCCTCCCAGAGGCTGCACCCAAGGTGGATGATGGTCATGAGTTTTTCACACAATTATAAATTTGGTCCATTTGCATTCAGGGGTTAATTCTCCAATTACAGCTTCAGGTAATGAAGTAATTTACCCCCAGTTTGCTCCCCCCCAATTCACTCTTGTTTCTACTTCTGGGGCCTGAGGCTGTGGTGTGTCCTTGAGTTTCAGGGCCAGACGGATTGTGCTGTGTGACCAAAATGTGAAGACAGCGACCAGCACTCTACATGGAGTTTAGAGCTATATACTAATGCAGTGCAGGATTTGAAAAAATATAAAAGCTAAAACCCTAAGGCGTCGTAATGATAATTTTTCTGCATTTCCAGGTATCCAATTAGACATCCAAGAGTTGGCTGCTTTGGAGATAAGATGGGAAAGAAGGGAGTCAGGACGTACGGGCGCCGCTTCCCTAACGAGACTTACGATGTTTATTGCTACGTGGAGCGCATGGAAGGTGAGATGGGTCCGCAAAGCAGCTGGAAGTGCACTGCAAATCTTAAAAAGTGACTGGGGAGCCTAATGTGGAAGGGCAGAGAAGGAGAAAATTCAGTTTAAAATAAGTTTTGGCTGCTCTGGATCTGAAGGGAATCGCCGAATGGAGGGAACCTACAGTTTGTGGTCTTGCAGGTCCTAATTAAAGGCCAGTGTGGAGCCCACAAAGAGGCAGTCAGGGCTCAAGCTGCCTGTAGTTAGGGCAGTAGATCTCACAAAAGTTGCTGTTGAAGTGTCTTATTTTTTGAATGTTATGTAAAAGTATTTTCAAAGAAATGCATTTAACGTTTGAGAAACTATATATGCTATATATAAGCGTATACAAAGATAGATGTAGTATATGTGCTAACTGTATTATAGTTCATAAAGTATATCATTAAGTCTTTTTATACGTCCATGGCATAAAATTAGACAGATATTTAATTGCCATCTATGTTTAATAGTATCTTTTTAATAATGTGTCATCGCAGATTCAGAAAGAAACAAATATTTGTAGTTTATGGGCCTACTTTAGTAAAATTATTTCAGAGATACTTTGCAACTGGGACTAAAGTACAATTTCCACTTACTACAGTATCCTGAGTGTGTCATGCTGCTTGTTTGACAGGTTTTTATTCCATGCCACTTCCACAGCTCCTTTCTAAAAAACCTCCTGACAATTCCTAACTAAACATCCTCAGGGATGATCCTTGGCATATTTAAATTACATATTTAATTTAGTGCTCTTAAAGTTAGCAGAACAACAAATTAGCCTTGGTTCTGAGCAAGCCTGCCTTTGGAGGTGTACATATATTTTTAAAAAGGAATTGCAAAATGCAGGTGTCCAGTGTTTGTTTGTAATCTGTCTTAGGTAAGATACAAATTAAGTAATGCAAGATTTTTCTCCTGCTGGTGACTTATAGAGATTTTAGAAATACTGAAATCAGTAAGTGTTTTATTTTTAGTAGCTGAGGGTCTGTCCTGGACAACTTGGAGATTTATGCAATACAAGCAACACAGGTGTTGCAAAGCCTCCAGGAAACATATATGCTTGAGATTTTGTAACTTGAACTTGAAAATTAAGTGACAGAATTTCGTTAGTGCTTTTCATTGTCTTAATTTTAGTTATGTCCCGTTTACATCTGTCAGTGAGCAGCACCTGTGAATGTCTACAGTGCATGACATTTGATCCTCAATCAGTCCTCCATCAGATGGGATTGGACTCTAAATCTCCTCTAAATCAACACTTTTAGGTTCAGTCAGTTTGTTCAGTTCATCTTTCCCAGCTTACAAAAAGAAGGTTTAGTCAAAAACCTAAACTGTATAATTCCTGTGTGAAGAACAATCCGTTGTTCTTTTCCCTCTTCAAGAAGAGAGAAGTGTAACTAATACAGAGAAGATTGTCATGGTGCATGTGACCCAGCAGTTTCTCAGGGCCAAAAGTTATCATTCAACTTTCAAAAATAAAACTTAAGTCAAAACTGAAGCATTTTTCACTGAGGCTGATGGTCTCTGCTTGGAATAACCTGGAACCAGACTGTTGTGTGGTTTAAAGAGGCTGCAGTGACTGTGCAGGATGAAAATGCACAAGTCCTCAATTTCTCATAGACATTAATTGGTTCTTCGTTATAGAATTTAATTTGCCAAGGTTTATGACCTGTTTTCCCTCTCTGGATGCATCTACACTTCTGTCCCACTGTTGTGGCCTGTCAGCTGGACTGGGGTGACATGATCTGCTTGCATATGAAACATCCAGATTTTAACAACTGTATAAGCTGGAGCACAATATTGTAGAGATTTGGTTCATTATATAGCATTCATTATATTGAACAAGTTTAATGTCAGATTATTATAATAGTTAGCCAAAGACACTCCTCAACTTTTCCATTTTGTTGTTGTTGGGTTTTTTTTGTTTGTTTGTTTGTTATTTTGTTGTTGCTGGGTTTGAGTTTTTTTTTATTTTTTTGCGTTCCTTTTGTTTGTTTTGTTTGTTTTATTTTGCTTTGGGTATGTTTGGTTGGCTTGTTAGTTGGTTTTTGTGTGTATGTGAGAGAGATTTTATTATTTTCTCATTCTCTCAGAAGTTTTAAAACGATCAGGAGCGTGACAACTTCTGTGACCTCCAGGGGGATTTTATGGGTACAGGGCACAGAAACAGTGTAGGTAGGTTCTGCTGAGATGCAGAGGAGTTAAATTACTCTTTTTGGATGAAGAGAAACAGGCACATGCTAGGAAAACACGGTCCCACATCATGGTGTAGTGCAGGATAAACCATTCCTCAGTGCCTTCACAGAAACTTGAGCCTCTCAGCCAGGATCCCTTTTTCAGGTGGGGCTGAGTAGCCAAGATGACTTTGTCTGTGTAACAGAAGCAGTTTCTGTTGGGACAGAGGTTAATTTCAAGTGAGGAGGTGCTTGTTAGAAGATACACAGCATCTGTGAGTTTGTACTTCAGAACAACTCAACCACAGAAGGTGGAAATTTAGACAGAATGTCAGTGGAGTTATTGGAAAGTTGAACTAAACTAGATTGCTGTATTGGTAGGAAACTTGCAGTTCAAGAGCTAAAATTATGCCAGATTTCTGATGGCCCTGTTTGCCAAAGGTTGATCCTGCAAGGTGTGACCTTTAGCTCATGACTTAATGTGTAACAAAATGAACCCATGGCACTTAGGGTGTGCTTAAATACAACATTTTCCATGTGAATTTTAAGGCACATATCTGTGTACCCTGCCCTGATTCATTGCCAAATCTACGAGACTTGCTTGCACTAAAGAGGTCCTTATTTGGAGGGTCTGTGTCAGTGTAATGACTATTCATGGCACAAGCCTGACTGATGATATCAAAATTTGGGCTATAACGAGGGTGTCATCATGGAAGTCATTGAACACTTATTGGTCTGTTGGCTGCCGTTGGTGTGTTAGCCCAGAAGGCCATAAATGGTGGTGGGAATTCTTGCTATACATTTTAAAACAAATGTGCATTGAATTTGCAGTACTAATTTGGGTATTTGCACTGAGAATTTGTAGGAGCAGCTCCATCTCGATTTTATTCCTTTTTGGCCATGTGGAATCAGGAAGTTAGCCAGAGACGTGGATTTGTCCTTAAATCACAAACTATTAGCTTAAATTGGAACCAGTTAGCTAGGCTAACTCTTAGCATTTCCTTGTTCTGAGGAAAGCCAGAGAGATTAAAGACTGCACAATTCTAATTTAAATAGTATGAGTTTTGCTGCGACAGTCAGAAGAATAACTGTGGGAAGGATTGAAAATTTCTGAGCTCCTGGAGACAAAAATGAGAACCTGGAGTCAAAGTATCATTAAAAAGGTACTAGGCATGGTGTTTTTATTACAAACTGTTTTACATTCCTCATATTTCATTTCTTACTTGAGTGTACCAAGCACTAGCAGAAACATTTAGGGTACTTTTAGCTGCAGGAAGTGATTTATGATTAAAGATTTTAAAGTGATTGAGCTGCAAAGGTTTGGGTGAGGATCTCTCAGCACCACCATCCAAAGGAGTGTCTCCTGTGGCGTAATCCCTTGGATGGAGAGGGGTGGTGGGTGAGGAAGAGTCAGAATCCTTCAGAAGGGCGGCGTGGGGTTAATTTGGCAGCTCTGTGGTGTCAGAGATGGAGACAGAACCACCACCAGAGCCCACTGGTGGAGTGAGGGTCTGTGCTGAGCCAAAGCACAAGCAACGCCGTCAGGGTCGTCATCAGAGCCCGTCACTGTGTGCCTGACAAGGCTCCTCCGTGTGCAGATGGGGCACTCATGCTAACAGAGTTATTTTGGGGGTGTCTGTGGGGAAGATTGGACAGCCTTCCTTCCATGCACCACCTCCCCCCCACTGTGAGTGCAGGCAAGAAGCACAGAAACCAAAACCAGATGTCCTTTGAATACTTTCCACCTACTCTCATGCGGTTTTGCTGTTGTCATGGAAATTTCTGTGAGAATGATAGTCATAATTAAAGGAGTCATAGTCTAAAACGTGGCCTCAGGTGAGAAGTTTCTTCTGTGTTCTGGGCAGCTGAAGTTCTTCTCTGGAGTTTATTCTGATTCTGGAGCAACAACTAGATTAGGTTTCAGAACTAGGACACAGAGAAAATATTGTTTTTTCTCTTGTTCAGGGCCTGTGGTAGAATTATGAGCCTTTCCATTATACTGGACACTTACCCAGCCTTGGATTGTGTAACATCATGCAGGGTTAAGTTCTCAAGAGGATTCCTGTTTAGCCAATGGGTCTACACAGAGTAGACTCAAGACATTCAGGAAAGTTTAATTAAATCATTGCTGCTGTGCAACAAAAGGAACCAACTGACTAGTTCTGATGTGCAAGAGAAAAAGACTTCTTCATCTGGTCCAGCCTCCTGCTTTAAAGTTGAGCCCAGCTGCTCAGATGTTTGTGGTTTTCATTCCTGCAGAGTGGTTTTGGTAATTAGTGACTTTGTCAAGGACACCTCTTTGTTACCCTGGTGTGCCAGAGAAACAGCCCTGAACAGCAGAAAAAGAGAGGAGGGGCACGTGGAAGTTCTTGGTCATGAGGGCACAAAGGTAAATGTTTTAGTCCTCAAAGTGGCCATGGTATTCCTGTTTCTTTGTACACTTGACCGTGTCCTAGGAATGAAGTTTTGAACAGATTTCACGTTTTTGAGGAAAAAGAGAGTTGTGATGGCAGTGCCTGGGCTTTGACCTGCTGGCTGTGTCCAGATGAGGAGCAGTTACCACAGGTAACAGGTGCAGGTGAGAAAATGCCCTTAGAATGCTCTATGTTACATCAGAAATGATGGCATTTTGTCACTCTTAGCCAGCTTTTGTCTCTGACCCAGGGCACCCTGATCTGCAGCTGTAGGCACAGAATCCAGGAGCTCTAAGACTCCCAAAAAACATCTCTGCTTGATGAACTTGGTGGGTTCCAGCTCTCAGAAACAAATTATTAGGTCTGGAGTTCACCACAGCCACATTATGCTTTAAAGAAAAAAAAAAGGAGCTCCCAAATTCTTAGTGGGAGATGATGTTTCTTCTCCTCAAACAAAACTATCACCAAGAAACTAAAATGAAAAGACACTGGAAAGTTTTTGTCTTGGCTTTGTTTTTCTTTTTCAGTTTGTTTTTTTTTTTTTTTTCTTTAATTGTGAGAGTTAAGCATTTCCTCCTATGGGAATGATTAGCTTTTCATATAATTAATATCCCTCTGCATTTGGCTTTGGATGACTGTGAAGGTTGTAGAATCTGAGCACCTGACCACAAGGTAAAGCTTGTGAGCACCAAATTCCAGATGGGACAGTAATAATCACAGTGTCATAGAATCATTAAGGCTGGTAAGGAGAATTTTGAGGTCATTAAGTCCAACCATCAACTCAGCACCACTATCCCAGCCAACACAGGTTCTGTGTTGACCCCTGGCTTTGTTCCTAGCCTGCTCTTCTTCCCACCTTGCTTTTAAGTTGTGTGATTCATTCACATCTACCAACGTGCCCACCTCCCCCAGACATCTCCTGAGGAGAGAAAGTGAATCAAAGCAATTAAACTTCCCATAAAATCAGCTGATCATATTTGTAGAACTGATTCTTCTAGAACTTGAACCTTCTCATCAGGGATTGTAGGTGAATCAGCTTCTGTCTTCAAGAGAAAAATCTGACTTCTTCATCTGCCCCAATATTTTGGAAAGGGATGGAAAAAGCCTGACTTTCATCAGGTATCTCGTTTGACCAAGCAAAACAAACACATATAAGAGGAAAATTCTGGGGATTCTTGGAGTGCTGTGACCGCTGAAGCTTGAAGCTTGGTTTGGAGCAGGAGCCAGCAATAACACACATTACATTATTGTCTGCAGCCTAAACACTGTCACGTTCTCCACTCCACCCCCTGTACTGCAGAATCAGTTTTTCTCCATCTGCTGGCCTCAGCCCTGGGCTTTGCCTGCACACTATTGCTGAGTTACTCAGGGTGTGCTCCAGCTATAAAAACAAAGCATGTGGCTGTTTAACACACACAGAATTGAATTTGCACTGCCTGGTGTTGGTGGCTATGTAATTTGTTTGTCAAGCAGATGAGTTTTCCCTCTTAATTTCCTTGTTTTCGGGGTTTTGGCTGGGAAATTGAGGGGCTTCCAGTCATCTTAGTAAAAACACTGTAGGAGTGTGGTGGGATCTGTCCTCCTGTTAAATATGGAGGCTGTTGTGCTTTCAAAAACAAGAGTAAATTGTAGAGACTGCATGGATTAAATACATTTCATTAACTTCAGAATTACTTTTCTTGCTTTTTAGAAAAAGTTTCTGTGCAAGGCTTGAGTCCTTTTCTCTTTGATACTTTGAAGGAGTCAGGATGTTTCAGCCACGTGCTAGAAGTGAATGGGATCACGAAACCCCAGGAAAACCCCCATATTTTAATTTTTTTTTTTTAATAAGGTGGTTTGAGAAGCTTGCAGAAGCAGAGCAACTTTCAAGTGTTTCTGGATTCATACATCAGGCCTTTATTAAACTCTTTCTTTGTTTTCCTCATTTCATCCCAACAATTATTAAACAAATTAAGTGAACATTTAATCATAGAGAATTTTAATCTAATTTTCAAACTGTAGAAACAAATTGAGACGTCATCGCTCCTAGACTAAATTACTGCTATTTACAGTATGACTTTTGCCGATTACTCGATTTTTTAAAAATAAGAACTTTGGAATCATAGAAAAATGCTCCCTAACTAGAGCAATTGCAAGATCATATTTTACCATCTTTGCCCTTTATCTTATCACTAGCATTCCTGAAATAAATGCACATTTACTTGGTATATGATGGAATTTTGCCGATTGCTCTGTTGCCTCCTTTTTGCCTTCTTTGTGAGGTTATTGTCACAAATTCTTCAATGTATTAATTAGATATCAAATGCTTTGGATTTCACTTACTAGATTGTTTTGGTTAAGATGTGTTTTTCCTTAAATATGTGAGGGATTTCTTTTTTTTTTTTTTTTTAATTGTGTTTGTTTGGTTTGGTTTGGTTTTTTTGTAAAGCAATCCTCCACAAAGATGGTACCTGTTTGACAGCAGCTGATTTTGAGAGATGAACTAAATAAGCCCATGTGGGTCAGTAGAATATATTCAGTGCAGAGAAAGGTATGACACTCATCTTTTAAGTGTGCAGGATTATCACTATTGCAGACACAGGCATACCCCACAGCAAATTTGAGGCAGAGTTCTGCCTAGAAAGTGCAGCCTGGGTGAGGCAGTTCTCTGCAAAGTGACCTCTCTTAAAGAAGAACCCTGCATTTTGAAATCTTACACCAAGACCCCTCACTAAGTTTCTCTGCCTTAACTGAGTGCAGATGACAACTCAGAGGAATAAATAGCACTAACTTTAATGATGTTGTGTACAAGCTCCATTTGCAGCCAGTGATCCAAATCACTTGATGGAAGAGTTGCTTTTCTAGTAATCTTGCACTGTTTATCCATTTTCCTCTGTATTCTATAAGTTTCTCTCAGGAGGAATGTTGTGGGATTGTCTGCAATTAGGTTTTTTGTTTACAGAAGTCATGACAATTCACAGTTCTTCAGTTTTCTCACTTCCTCATCTAACTGGACTGATATCTGCTATATAGTTGCAATTAAATTGCATTTTAACTACTAATTTTCATATACATCACGGCTGCTGTGAGAGGATCAGTGAACCGCCCCCAGAGCAGACAGGGCTGCTCTGGAGAGGCCTTTATTTGCTCCCCTGTTTCATGGTGCTGCTTTTGGGACAGGATTGTGGGATCACTGCATCCGTCACTCTGTGCTGGACATGGCACCAGAGCTGGCAGGCAGATGCAGAAGGATGTAACAAAAAATGCTCATTTTCTGAGTGCTCTGAAGAGCTGAATGAACCATTCTGAGGATGAATGGCTCTTTGCTTCCCTTATCTGTCTCTCTCCAATAGAAATGCTCTGTCCCTCTACCTCCAAGCTGGGAGCTGCACACAATGTGTACAAAGCAAGTTACACTATGGGATTGGTGCTACAGCTGTAATAACAAATCAGAGCCTCTACCTAGGAGGAAAAAGAAAGCTGGCACCTTGCCTGCTTTCACACTTGTATTCCTTTCAGGCCCCAAACAAGTGTGATATTGATGTGAACGAAACTGCTTGGGGTGATGTAGTTTCTGTCTGCATTTTTCTGTGCTCCCTTCAGACCTGTGCAGGGGTAAGACAGATTGCACGTCCAGCGTGGAAAAGCACTGTTTTCCTGCAACAGTGGCTGTTGTGTTCTGGCCTGCTGTGGCTGGGGGAGGGCATCTACTGTCTTGCAACAAATATTTTGAATTTGCCCCCATTTTAGGTCTGGTTGGTTTCATCCGAAGTCTAAGCAAAAACAGGAAAAGGGTCAGTTTACTGCTTCATTCCCAGAACTTCAACATGAGAGGCTCAACTTTTCTTTCGAGTGTTTGTGTGAATGAGGCAACGAAGACAACTGCACAATGGTGATTTACCTTGGAAGCAAAATATTAGACATGTTATTTGCTTCATTTCAGTTTCCAACTGGATAGCTATTGCTTACAAACTGTTATTCTTTGGAAGCTGAACTGTGTTATCAACATTCTAGACTAATTCAGCTTCTCCACACAAAGAGGGCTTTGTGCACGCAACATGTCTTGAGCGTTTCCTCACCTTTGTTTCCAAATGGGACAAGAGGAAGACTGATGACAATCCAACATTAGAAGCTGCTCTAGAGCAGCCAGTGAAGAATGTTTCCTGTTTTTTGGGTATTTGAAGTGAGATTCTAGCAATGCCTAAAAGGGCCAGGTAGGAAGCTTGCAGAAGTAGAAGATTTGCTTTATGGAAAAAGTAAATTCTGATGTACTGGATTTAATTAACTCAGTTGAGCTGCAAAATCTACCCTAACAAGGGTCACGGTGGAGCCTCAGGGCTGCTGTTACACCAAGGAAGGGACTCCGTGTCCTGCCACAGTGTTCTTCATGGCATAAAGTTTGCTTGTTAAATGCTCATGCTTTGTGGCAGTTTTAACTTTCAAATTCAGGCCTGGAACATTCGGTTTACAACTATCTGATTATTTTTCTCTTTAAGGGAAAAACCCCTCATGTTTTGGGAAAAATCCCCAACCGCGCAGGACTCTGGAGTTGATTGACGGTGGAACGCGCTACTCAGACTTTGTTTTTTTTATTTTTGTTTATTTCCTCCTCCAGATGAAGTGGTCCACGTCTCAGCCCCCCAGAAGTTCACCTTCGAGGAAGCTAGGGAGCTGTGTGAGGAGCGAGGCGGTGTCCTGGCTTCCGTGGGGAACCTCTACGTGGCCTGGAGGAACGGTTTCGACCAGTGTGACTACGGGTGGCTGGCGGACGGCAGCGTCCGGTACCCGGCCTCCGTGGCGCGGCCCCAGTGCGGCGGGGGTTTGCTTGGGGTGAGAACCCTGTACCGCTACGAGAACCAAACGGGCTTCCCTTACCCCGATAGCAAGTTTGATGCCTACTGCTATGAACGTAAGCATTTACCACTTTTTCTTTTCCGCTCGTGATTTCCGGCATGCTCGCCGCGGGAAGCGGGTTCTTTGTCGCGCGGTTCGTTTCGGTTCTTGCGCAGGTTTTTAGAGACTAAAACAAGTGTCTTAAAGTAACGTTGGCAGGTGAAGACAGGCAGAGTTTTAAGGTAAGATTTCAGCCTGAGCTGTGTTTTGACCGTGAGTTTATGGGTGCTCCCTATTTTGGTGCCTGAGCGCACCTTGGTGTCTTTGTGTCTCGTCAATGGACACAAGACAGACTTTCAAAGCCCACCTGGGTGTGTCACCTCCTCCAGGTGACTCTGCCTTGGCAGGGACTGGACTAGATGATCTCTGAAGGTCCTTTCCCAACCACATCTATTCTGTGGTGCCATGATAAATGTCCTAAAGGTGAACAATGGGTATTCTGTCTCCAATGATGGCAGCAGGAGAAGCTGCTCACGGGCTGTGTACAAGGCTGGCCACTTTCAGGTCTCTCAGATGCCAGTAATCTGGGGACTATCTCTGTTGTTGTTGTCCCATCACATTCTTTCTCTTTCTTACTCAGCGTTTCATGGGCTAGTGGGTGGTCTGAATTGCCTTTCTTACTGCTGCTTGTTTCCCTCCTGGTGTTTTCACAGTCGCTTCAAGTGCTTCCCACATTCACATGGTAGACTTTACCAATCTAAACCAGATGTCCTGCACACCTGTCAGCTTTTCTTTGGGGTTAAATATTGCCCTGTAACCTCATCTATCTTCAGTGCCAGCCGCCTGGCCCTGCTATTATGGTGCAGCTTCTCCTTGAATAGGTTCCTGTTGTCCCCAAATGTTCATCAGCTTCCCAGCTGAATATCCTGCTTCCCTGAGACTTGCAGCCTCAGCACAGGGGGTTTGGACAGCTCAACTATTTCCCTGCAGGCCTCTCTGTCCAAGGAAGTTCCTTGTTGCAAATAGCATGACTGACATTAACCCCGTGTTGAGTTAAAAGTTCAGAACTTGGTCATTAACTATGAATATTTAGGTTTTTTGGACTCAGTCCAGTGACTGTAACTCAGAACTACTTGAAATGTGCAGTTTGTACTGTCCCCATTTTTGTGGATGATGAACCTACTGCAGCTGCAGATCTTTCCAGCTCAGGCACTGAAGACCCATTTATGAGCAAATCTCACTCTTTGAGAACAAATCCCAACATCTGCTGCAACATTATGGTCTGGCTGTTCTCAGACACCGCTGGTTTGTTTTAATTTTCCTTTATAGTTTGTGGGTATCATGTTCCAAAACTTTGCATGTGGAAATAGTCCTAATGGAACTGGTTACAGGAAAAAGGACTTAAGTTCAGGAGCCTGTGCTCTAATATGCAGAGCAGCATTTTGTCATATCGCTCCTTCTGTTCCCACTCCAAGTTGTTTATGACCTGTTTAAAGTGTTGTGGATAAAAAAGACTTTAATGAGGGTGTATTTCATAAGTCCCTCTAAAAGACTGGGGTAAGAACTGAACATTTTGCCTGTAATCTAGTCTTTAGTTAGGAAAAATTCCAACCTGCTGTTTGTTTTTGTGAATTTCGCCGCTTTCAAGCAAGATGTGCCTTTACAATGTTCTTTCCAGAAGTTTTAGTTAGCACGGTTTGTGGTAACATACCATTTGTTCTAAAAGTGACCTGGATAGGTATTGTGTTGCTGCCTTTTATATAAAAGCTTCTCCTGCAAAGTCTTGCCCTTGGTATATAAAAAATAAATATTTCATCACTTTGCAACCCAGGAATAGACAGTTCAGGACTATCAAAATTTTTACAAGAGAAAATAAGACTAAACAGAACCAAAACAATTTGGTAGAGCCTGAGTGGCTCTCAAGCACTTTTAATTACAAACAACAGAATATCAGAATTAATTAAGCTCTGCTGGCTAGAGGACTCAGGTTTTGCCAGATACATCTGGCTTTGTGTAGGGAAATGCAGGGGTGTCATGGTGTACCCTCCTTCGGGGTGTCATGATGTACCCTCCTTCAGGGTGCCACAAATTTCAGAAGTTACTGAAAGCTCTCTCTCCCTCTCAGAAGGTGCTTGGGATCTCACAGGAGCCAGCTGTGACTCCTCACTGCTTTTGCTAAAAGATTTATGCAAGTGGTGAGTAATGAGACTCCCTGCCCAGCATCTTGGTCCTCCACATCTCAAGCAGCTGCCTGGTGCAGTGGCTTTAGGGTGAGTCACTCTCTCCCACTGGGGCCTTGAAGCCAGTCCCTTCTTTGGGGCAGAAAAAGGGAGAGGATTTAAAAGAAAAAAAAAAAAAAAAGGCTCTGCATGAGAGCAGAAGGCTTGAATTTAAGCCCTTTGTTTCAAATCATCCTTTCTCTGGAAGTTTCTTCCGAAATTTCCCATTATCTCAGTTTCAAAGTTTCAGTCCATCACAAAATTCGTTGTCCCCCAGCTCTGCCTGCTTTGAGGTTGACATTCAGCTTTCACACAGTGATTCCCACAGTTCCTGACAACAAAACTGCCCTGCCCAGGACCTGGGCTCTCAGTGAAACCCCAGACCCTGCTCACAGCTCTCAGGTGTGTCTCACACCTCGTGGGTGTGCCTCCCTGCTCACCTGGACACGCCACAGTCACACCACAGCACCTCTGTGCCAAACCAGGCAGCTCTTTCAGTCTTCACAAAGACTAATTGTGCATTTGAGAAAGGGGGTCTCTCCTTCTTCAGCCCTGCTCTGGCTCCTCACTCCTGTTTCGTGATTATGAGTCTTTCTGGTGGAAAATCTCAAAATATTAATTTTAATGTGTGGTTTTAAGAAACCTCAATCTGTATTTTGAGCATTTTGCTTGCTTTTTAAGGGGAATAATATTTACTGAAATACATGAAAAACACAGGGAGTAAATTCAATTTAAAAAATGATATTTACTAGTTTCAGTACAGCAGCCAACGTGGACAACTTTTAAAGTACAGTTAAGTTCAGGATTTTAACTTCAGCAGTGTTATGGGTACAAAATTACATTGTATGAAGTGTCTTGACTTTATGAAAATAAGAGTGGCCCAGACTCATAATAAATGATTTAAAATCAAAAAGCCTTGTTAAAAACCCCTAAAACTTTCTCCCCTTTGATCACAAGGGCTTTTCACTCTTCAGAAACCACATGGGTCTAAGTTTCTGAAACATTATCTGTGTGTTTCATTTTATATGTCCAAGCTTTTGCCAGACCTTTTTTCTCTTTCCTTTTTTTTTTGAGATGCCTAATCATGTATCTGATGGGGCCTGAAAAGGCTTCAGGTTAGACACATGATTAAGTACTTGCAGCTCCTTGGAGGCCATCATCAGATGGAAAGTTTTTCAAGTGTTAATATATAGGACTTATATTAACACGTTTAAATTAAAAAAAATATAAAAATAGAATAGCTGTTGCTGAGCACTTACACTAATTTGTAAGAGATGAAAACATTTTCTCATTAAGAAAATCCTTTTCAATAGATACATATTTAAAAATTAGTTCTTTCAGAGAGCTATAGGGGATTTATTTAATTCTGTACTTCAGCCTCCCAGTCTCTCCAGGCCTAATTCACTGGACTTTGTAGAAATCTTGTCACAGACTTCATCTAACTTTGGATGGGCCTTTTTATCCCATAGGACCTGTAGATAAAATTGCACTCCAGAAACACACTAATCAAAATTCAGGTTTTTAACTTGCATACCTGCAACAAAGCTGAACTTCATGAGGTCTGTACACAGAGGTGGTTGGATTTTTTTTAAACATAAATCCCCTTTTTGCTGAGAAACATTGATTTATTAAAGCTGAATTCTTTCATGGACCTGTATTGGTTTTGGCGAATCTTTCAGCAAAACATTTTTTACTTTGACTCAAAACACGTGTTGACCGTTTCGCTCTGGATTTGCCCATTCTCTTTCCCATTTTCCTCTCTCATTTTGACTTTGTTTCATGCACCTTTATTGCTTCTCTTTTGTTATACCACTTTGGTTTGGCATCGCGATTTAATTTTATCCGGAGATTGGAAAATTCCAGTTCTGGGATGGTGTTGCCATGTGTGTTCTTCAAGGAACGGAGTCCACCCTGCTTTGATTGTTTCAATACAGCCCCACCGACTGCGGATCCAAGTCTGCCACTGCTTGGGGCTGACGGCCTCTTGCTTTGATGCTTCTTCCATCTAAAGCCCAAAACCAGAGCATGATTTCATAGAAGAAATATAGGAAATTATGACCTTCACGGGGCTTTGAGGCGTCCTACAGCACGAGCCACCACGATGGCAGGCTCAGCCTCAGGAAACATCCGCAGTGCTCCTCTTGGCCAGCAGCAGGAAGGATAGAGACTGTCAGGCACAGCTCAAAAGCTGGCAGCAGGAACGTTGTCTTCCCCTTCTGCTGCATGTGACTTAGCTTGGAAAACCTTGAATAGCTGGGCAGCTCTGTCCTTCTCCACAGCAACCGTCAGTAGCTGCATGTCCCAGCTATTTCCTGGATGAGGGAATTATTTCCAGCCTGATGTCAGGGGCTGTGTTACGGGAGATCTGTGGATTTCTGTTCAGCTTGGGAACGGACGCAGAATAATGAAGACATAGGGCGTGGCAACGCACGAGGAGCAAAATTCCCAATCTGAAGGGAGGGGAAAAAAACCACCCAAAAAGCAATTTATCTCAGAAGAAGCACAGTGCAGTGCTGGGTGTAATAAACACAGTGTGCTCCAACATTTCAGTGTGTCCAGTATCAGGATGGGCAAATGCCTTTGAGCAGGAGAGGATCCCAAGGTCAGGGCAGTGACCACAGGGTGTGCAGGGCTGCTGGCTCTGCTCAGGACACCTCCCTGTGAAGGTGAAGCTGTACTAAGAGATCACCCCCAGAACACCATTCTCCAGCCTTTTATTATTTTCCTAGGAAAGCAGATGTATGTTCTTCTCTCAGATATGCCATTTATCAGAGCTGCAGAACTCTCCACACAGCTGCAGAGATCCCCAGTAATTGCTTGGCCCTGGAGTAAATCCCTGCCTCTCTCTGCTGGGCTCATGGTGACCAGCACACCAACAGCTCCTCACCCCACTCTGCCCCAGGGGTTTGAGAGCTCAGTCAGACCATGCTGGAAGCTGCCAGAAGACCTCAGTCCACTCCAAACCAGCCCAGCATCTCAGCAGTGTCTCACCCTGAGAAGGAGGGGAAGGATGTGGTGGCTGGGTGCAGCTCAACCTTTAAATGCTGAGTAAAGTAGGAACAGAGATTTGCCAACCTGACTGATGTGTGAGGAGCAGCTGTTTGGAGCACCATGAAGGGCTGGGGAAGGGATGCTTCTTTTGCCTGAGCAAAAGTGACCTTGCATTTACCTGAGTGATTCAAAACTGGATGCTTTAAAAACAGCCTCTGAGTGCAAACATTGTGGCCAGAGGGAGAGAGGAAAGGGAAGAAGACACAGCTGCAGGCATTTTCCTTTCCTTGCCTCAGGTCACTGGATGGGTCAGGTAACAAGGATAGGAACAATGTGAAGAAGTGGAAGGTCCACTCTTTTAAGTGTTCAAGTGCAGAAAACATGAATTGATTTTGCTCTTTGTCACCTTTGCTCCATTACTGCTGTGGGGTCTGGGCATCACCCATGGCACACAGGGGTGATTTCCCTCCTTTCACACCAGGCTGGGGGAGCAGAGCACCAAAAATTCTGCTGTGAGCTCTTACCCAAGGGACAATCTCGGCCCTTTTTGTTCTTCAATTGTTTTTTTGCGGTCACAAAGCAAAGATTGTTGCTTCTATTTGGTGCTGGGTTACAGATTTAATTAGGAAGAGCTGACTAAAGAGGCTTGCTGATATTTTTTTTGTCATCTTTGGCAGTTTAATAATAAATAATGTGGAAAGAGAAATGCTTTTTGCTATTGTTCTTTTGTGGATAGACTGGCAGGTTATAATTCGTTCACAGAACGACACTTGCATGTGGGGAAACCAGGAGATAACATATCTTTCCCCCTTCAACCCTCTGCCTTCAGAAGTTATGAAATAGCAAGTGGTTTTACTTAAGAGTGTTTGTGTTCACAGAGCTAAAAGAGCTGCTGCCTGTGCTGTTTTGTTAGCTGGAAGAAAAGACCTTGGGCAGTGGTGTGAAGGGGATGCAAAACTTTTCATTATAAGCTTTTCTTGCAAATAAGACAGACTGATAGCTTTCAAATTTCTGGTTTATTTGTTTTTTTTTTTTTAAGAATCCTGTTGGTTTTCTCTGATATGGCACATGCTTTTGTAAGCAGGAACGGATCCTACATTTAGATTTTCATATTTTTCCCATTACATTTGGCTCTTGACTTTGACGTCAAAACAGAGTCTAGGTGAGTGGGAGTATCCACCTGGAGCTACAGAGAAATTCTTACAGCTGCACTGTCAGATTTTGAATTCTGCTACCAAAAGTCTCATTATTTATGAATAAAATCCCACATCCCCTGTGCTCCACTGCTTCTGGAAGGGTATGAATGAGCAGGTGCTGGATCAATGCCATGATCAGAGGTTTCTTGCTTTTTTTTTCCTTTTTTTTTTTTTTTTTTTTTTTTTTTGATCTGTTCTTAATCTTAGACTTGCTCAGCTTGGAAGGCTCTGCCAGTAGTTTAAACTCCAGCTGGCAAAACTTTTGGGCTCAGGGGAACATTCAAGGCTGTCCTCTCTGCCAGGGTTGGTAGCAGGGAAGGAAGAGACACCAGGAAGAAACGTAACAAATTAACATATAAAAATATGTAAAAATTAAGCAAAGCAGCTCTCTGCATTGGCACTGTGCTCAAATTGGGCTCGAAGATGTCAAACATTAATTTTGAGTGTCTCAACATTACTTATATTTTGTAACAATTTATTTTGGTGTAATTCACAGAAAGAATTCACTATTTCCAGCTTTTGTTCCAACTTAAAGCAATTTTTTATTGTTTTGGCTGTTAGCAATGACTCAGAACAATCTCTCTCTTAAGGGTCTACGTCCTTCCAGGTTCTTGGGTACACACCTAAATGTAAACAGATAAACAGTATTTCTGAGTGGAGAAAAATTGCCCAAGTGGTTCAAGTTAGGTACATGGGTAGATCTGGTAATGTTGAAAAAAACATATGTATAAATTATAATATATGTAATTTTTAAAATAAGCATTTCTCCTCCATAAAGTACACTAATACTAATCCCAAATTAAACAGCACAGAACATACTAAAATCCTTGTTTGGTAATTGCAAAGTTAAACCATATCTAAAGTTGTGCAGTTTGATTTCCTTGAAAAAATAGTAAGTGTCAATATTGCTCCATAATTTTGAATCCTTGTTTAAATTGTGGTGGAAAAGAAGAAGAAGAAAATGCTGTAGAGAAAAAGTAAAAAAAATAAATAAATAGAGAGTGAAAAAGTGTAGCATCTCTGCAAAGTCATACAGCCCTTCCAAAATCAACTTCATGCATGTTGTTCAATGTAGAAGGAATTGATTAAAAAAAAAAAAAAAGCTAGTCTTTGATATGAGCAGCTGTTGGTGAGATAATTTGCTTTCTTGCTGCTAACATGTTCATGAATTTTATTAGGAAAATCTGTCTCATGTCTTGAACCAGAAGGGGGACAAAGGAGATAGCATATTGCATGCATGATGCAAGGAGTACAGTAATGCAAAACATCTGGGTGGAGTGGAGGACAGCTCAAACTGGTGTTGTCTATTAAAAAAAAGCAACCTTCCCTTTATTTTTTTTTGTTTGGTTTTTTTTTCTTTTCACATGGATTAAAAAAAAACACAGATGGATAGACTTCTCATTGAAGAAGCACTGTCAGGTTTTTTTTTTTAACCACTCAAATAAGTTTGCAGTCCTGAGTGATGTGAGTGAAAAAACTTATATATAATTGTTTTGACAATGTGATTTTAGAGGCCCTCTAGTTGATTTTAACCAGAGCTGAATTGCACACAATTTCCATGGGAGAAAATCTGGCTGTTTATTGATAAA
>VWZP01006297.1:179643-192844 GCA_013396995.1 Dicaeum eximium | reverse complement strand
GAACACCACCACTTCTAAACGTAGCGACGTCATATTTTCTTGCCCTCCCAATTTCCTTTTCACTTTCACTTCTCATTCAGGAAAGCTGAAATATCCACCCTTTCACCTCGTTTTCCTACTCTGTAATTCTACATGTTCTTCTAGAAATTCTGAGCCGTCATCCTTTGAACAGTCCCTCCTGCTTCAGGGTGAATCAAACGGGTCTCTTGCAAAGGTGGCGTTTTCTAAGCTGTGTGTGAGAAACTGAACAAATCCTTGTGTGACCCTGACTTGCACATGTGCAAGAATTCATACCTGCAGCTATCAAAGGGGCACCTAATTAGCCATGGGTGTGTGAAAAAAAATGATTTATGCATTCATGCTGCTTGTGCTTGAGTATAAACTGTAAAATAATGTAACTTTTGATTTCTGTGTGGAAGGGGAAGAGATGTATTTGATCTATTACAAGCTAAGCAAGATTTCATTTTGCAAGAAGTTCTAGATGTAGTCATGTCTGGTAAACAGTGAGTCATGATAAGCACAGACTGTTTAATGCATTCTTCATATGCTTAGTGTGATTTAAAAGCTGTATTTTCTCTTTATTTGCATCCCTATAAGGCTTTTGACTCTCAGTCACTTAGCAGTTAACAGCATTGGTTTAAGACATTCACATCTTCCACCCATCTGCTCCCATTGCCCTTCTGAAGATTACTGACCTGGAAAAACTGGCACAAGGGAAGATGGTTCTGACCTGAGCTTTTCCTGAGGAAAACCTCTCTTCTGGGCACTCACTTTTTTCAGGAATTTAAAATCTGCTGACACACCTTGCAGCGTTGGCACACATTTCCCCCTCAGATGGCATGGAAATGTGGGCTAAAAGGAGTAGACAAGCAGCAAGGCCACCAGGTTGTTTAAAACATCACATTTTGGTTCACTGGAAGGACCTTTCCTTGTGTCTCCTGCTCATCTTACCTTTCCCATCATCCAGAGGGTTCAACACTTTGCCTTTGCATGTTCAGCACTCCCATGGAAGCATTTCTGTGTGTGGAGGAGTTTCAGACGTGCATCTTTGAAGTGTTTTCCAAAGATCAACATCATTTTAGTAGTATTAAGTTTATGATCTTATGGTTCAACATTCTCACCTTTCCCCACAATAAATTTCTCCCAGTGTAATTTAAAGGCAGGGCAGCAGCAGGATTTTCTGGTCGCATGCTTGATCCTGCTGCTTGAGCACACTCTTACTGCAGTGAGGATTCCTTTTTGCAGCTTGTAGTTATGTGCTGAAAACAAACTAAAGCATTATTTCACTCCCTTTATACATCTGAGTTGGATGCTGTGTCAAGCTTTGAAGAGAACCCACAGCTCTACTCATTTGTGAGATCTTGAAATAAACGTTTATGTCCCCAGGTCAGTACCTGTCTGGCTGATGGTCACTCATGTAACACAAGGCTTTTTAGGGGTAGTTATATAAACCACAAATATTAAGAATATTGCTACTTTTTTTACATCATCTGATTTAAAGTTAGGCGTTCTGCAGCTTTACAGTGTTATTGCATGTCATTTAATGCTCTAAAGAACTACTTAAAGCCTTCAAACTTTACACTTCTTTTTCAGCATTTAGTTTTCATTGGGAACATTCAAACGAATTAATTAAAGTAACTTGTGTACTAACTGTAACTTTTTTGGTTTGTTTTGTTTTGAAGCTAAAAAGGTCACAACAGAGCCTACGACTGTCGAGCCTGTGACATCCCTGAGAACTGACAGCGTGAAATCCTCGCCTGCTGGAGCCCCTCTGGAACCTCCCATCTCTGAGACTCCACTCACCCAAGTGCCTGCCACCCAAACAGTTTCTTTGGAGGAAACCACCCCGGAGTCTGAAGAAGACACAGAAATGACTACTGATGTGGCTGAGGAGAAGAGGGAGATGGAGGTGCTCATGGAGAACATTCCCTTAACCACCCTTCTACCTCAGACTGTCACCGACGGCGAAACGCTCACTTATGAGACCCTGGGAAGGACTGAATACGATGTCACACCCAGGCTAACAGACACCACGTCCCCAGATGTGGAACTGGATCACACTTACTCTGAGGCAGAGCTGCCCGAGGAGCCAGGTAGGTCTGAAAGCATTGAGGACGCTTTCTCGACCTCTGTAATTTTTCAGGATAGCACAGCTGTAGCTAAGAGTTCCACTGGTTTTTGGGAAGATGCTGAAACGGGAGAGGCACAAAAGCATGATGCTGATAATCAGACTGAGCAAATAGAAGTGGGTCCTCTGAGGACAGCTACAGATAGCTTCTTACAGACTTCTCGGAGAGAGGCTGCCAGGACAGGGACTTCAGATTCATTAACAAAAGAGAATGTGTCTCACAGTGCCCACCTCACAAATGCACCCACAAAAAAATCAATGGAGGCAAAATCTGACGAGAAACTTACAACTGTTATAATCCCTAAAGCTTTGCTCACCGATGGGTCTGCAGAGAGGGAGGGCAGTGAGAGCATGCACACCGCTGTGCCTGGCACAGATTCTGAGGTGACTACTGGTCATGGCCCAGGGTCAGAAGTGCCTGCTGCATCAGAGACACTCCTAGAAGAGCACGCAGTAACCACTGGGCAGTTTTCTGCAGTGGAAGAGTCAACGCCGTGGGTCAAATTCAGCTCCGCGACAGCGTTTGACAGCGAGGCCTCAGCTCAAGGGAGCAGAGAGGACCTGAGGGATGTGCAGCCCACTGTGGCACCTGGAACACCTGTATCCTTTTCTGGGTCAGCTGCTGATCAAACAGAATCCGAGGCCATCTCAGGAAGCACCGATGCCCTGCCAAGCTTTGGAGAAGGCACCATGTCTCTTATCCCCTCATCTCAGCAGACAGAAGCATCAGCTGTCTTAGAGGAGCAGGAGGAAACAGAACAGCCAGAAATGAGGACACCAGATGTGAAGGTCCCTCATTCCACAGCTGCCATTCCTCCTTGTGTTGCAGGAGAATCTGAGGGATGTTCTGCAAAGGAGAAGATCACAAAGCCTCCTCCAGGTTCTGCCACGTGGCTGCCAACAGATAAAGAGGAGGGGTATATGACAGAAGAGTCATCTCACACTGGAAGAGTGATTGAGTTTGCTACAGAGGATGGTTTCTCTGGAATGGAGCCTACATCATCTCCAGGGCACATTGTGGAATCCACAGTGCATCCAGGAGCTCCAATTTCAGCAGCTACAGGCGCAGCTGAGATGAGCAGGGAGCCAGCAGAGACCACAAGGGATGAAGAAGTGGTATCAGCTGATTTTGGGCAGAGTAGAGACACTACAAGTGTATCCCACACTAGCAGCTCCTTGGATTTGGAAATGATCACAGTATCCAAAATGCCAGTGGAAGAAAGTAGTGCAAACATAGGGTCTTTTAGCTCCTCAAGTGTAACTGTATTGCCAAGTGCTGTGCCCACAGCAGTGGGGGTAACTGAGCATGAAGGAGATGAGACATCAGGGACAAAGGGAACTATTAAATTTACAGGTGTAACAAAGGTAGATACTGCAGTTCCACAGAAGGAGTATGATGCTTCCCTAGTTCCAGTTACTGTAGAGAGTGAGGTCACTAGAGATATGCCAATTACTGATCAGACTCCTTTTGATGATATTTTTCATACAGAAGCAACAGAAACAACTGCAAAACATAGCAAGGTGTTCCCAGAGCTCTCCACACTGGACCAAGGTTTGGAACCAAGAACTGCCTCAGAGACCACACTTTCTCTGACATCTGCCCACACACATGAACCAGAGATGTCACCAGGATCTGAAGGGCCTCACACAGAGGTTCAGGAGACACAGGATGAGACAGGCTCAGCTTATGATGAGATGTACCCGGCCACAGAGGTACCTGTGCCTGCAGTGACGTTCACAGACCATGGAGGGGTTCTGGCACCTGGGGAAACCAGCACCTGGCTGCACCTCACCGTGACCCCAACAGCTGAAACTGCTCCTGACCAGGATGAGGAGGTCACCGAGGTGATGCCCAAAACTGCTGGAACCGAAGCAAAGACACAGGACAGCCCAGGAGCCCCCACCAGGGAGGAAGACCATGGTGCAGTGAGCTGGGATTCTGTGCCACCCTCCCATAAGATGCCAGCAGGACATTCCACTGTGGAAAGCATTACTGACCTGACTCTGGGAGCTTCTCCAAGCCAGGCTATGGAAGGTTCAGGAATGACTACAGAACCTGAGGGAACCAAGCCAGCTGTATTTGCAGCTACTGCAACAGATAAGGCAACGATTCTCAGCAGCATGACAACACCCTCCACTGGTGCTGTAGACAAAATTCACCCTACATCTGCAGCCAAGCCTTTTGTCACTCAGAAGTCCCCACGCATCATTCCTGAGGAGGAAGAGGAGGTAACAAGCCATGACATCATCATAATCGAGGAATCTGTTTCGCCCAGCAGAGCCACTGCTGAGGATGACCTGCCAGGAAAGATGCTGGAGCCAGAGATTGATAAGGAATATTTCACAGCATCAACTGCCACAGCAGTGGCACGACCTACTGCTCCACCCCGAGTGAAGGAGGCCACAGAGGCCTTGCAACCTCAGGAGGTGTCACCTTCTACTTCACACCCTGATAATGACATAAGATTGTATGTTATTCAAATCACAGGCAATGACACAGGTAAGATTTTGCCTTTTAGACCTGCAGTCCATCAGAGTGGACAGTTTTCCATGACAAACAGGTGTGCTTTAGAATATGCTGGAGATGTTTCTTGGATCGCTGAAGGATGCAAAGTACCACTTTTGTCTAGACAGGAACTTACTGAATATTGGTAGGTCTATTTTTCTGTCCATTAAAAACCCTTCAGAAATTTATTTAATATATGCTGTGTGGTAAGAATGATTTCTACGTAAGAATGAATATGAAACTGTTTTATTTATTTTTAAAAGTCATGATGGCTACAGTCCACAGTCCTACAGTTTTCTTTTTAATGTTGTCAAGTCACCAGTTTAACTCCAGCTGTCTGTGAAACAAGCATTTTAATTTCACAGCTTCCATTCCATGCATTACTAGTCCTAAACGAAGCACTAGATTATTTTAACATTCCATTGGTCTGTAGCAATTAACAATGCCATGTACAGTGTAGTCAGCTAAAAAATGGTTAAAGCACTCTACTGCCTCCTGTAATTTGGAGGAATGGGGTTTTTTTTTTTTTTTTTTTTTAATAGCATATCACAGCATTTTTTAAATGTCTTAGAGAATATGCGGTGCAAATTGATGCAATGTTTAATTCTGCCACATTTTTTAGCTGATGGTTCTGTACATGTGTATGTAGCTTCAATTCCATGGGTATCCAGAACAGAAACTTCTAAAGTAACAATGAACTGTTGGGGTTGATGATGAATATGTCTCCATAATGCCAGTGTTGAAGGGTGTGCAGTTTTACATTACAGAATCCTGTCTATTATTTAATATGTCACAGTAAAATATTATATTTTAAAACAAAAAGTAAAGGAACTGACAAGAAGTACAAAGCATAGAATTTCTGTTAGGTCCAATGTTTTGTTGTGTTGAATTATGGTTCTATAATAATTATTTTATTTTTTTGAATGGTTGTGTCAGAAACTGTTTCCTCTTTGGTTCTTGGCCGTAACCTCCGTGCCTCTGAAGAACTCATCCAGCAGAACTCATAATTTATGGGAGTCTTTTGGATGGTTTTGTCAGGTTTGTTCTTGTTAGGGTTCCATTCAAAAATCAAAAACCAGTGGTGTTATTTTCCTTGAGATCTGCCATATCCTCACTGGGTGTTTCATATCTTGGCTTGGTGTCTTTTTTCACGTTATGCTTATTATCCTACTTTTTATTTACAGGATGGAAATCTGCACAAGTTTTATCAATAGTAGCTTAGCCTTCTGTTTCAGAAAATGGTAGCTCTGAAACTTCTGTTCTTCTGGTATATTATCATTATTTTGTCTTTATATGTTACCAGTGCCTTGAGAGTCTCCATTAAATGACACAAGTCCACTGAGTCAGAGCAGAAGGGTAATTTCTGAAGACAAGATTTAACCCACATATTAATTCCTCTTGTACCTATGGAAATTCAGTTAATTTGACTTAATAATGAGTAGCTGGACTAGGTGATAGTGACCTTGTTTTTCCTATTAGATTTTTGAGTTATTACATACAGTTTATTTCATACAGGAGAGTGGGTTGTGCTGGGCAGCTGTGTGTTCCAGGTGGTTTGGAAGGGTGTGGATGTAGGATTTCTCTGCATATACATCAAGAAGAGCCTTATTTTTACACTTTTTTTTTTCTTCAGAATAGTGTGGGTACTGTGATTCATTAAATTGGGATTTGGTTCAAAGTGGATTATCTAAAGGACAGTGGGTCAGTGTGCAGATGCTCTTCATAGTTACTCTTACTCTGCCTTGGGTGACCAGGTCTTTATGACAAACTTTCTTCAGGGTTTGTTATCTTCATCTTCATGAACTTTCAAAGCTGTGCATGCATTTCCCAAGTATAGATGTGCATTTATGTCAGTGTGTTTTTAAGCAGACTTAAAGTCAGAAATCCTTAAAAAACTGCCTTTAAGAATTAGTCTGTGAGGAGAGAAAAAAAGCTTATTGTCTTGAAATATTATTAAATTCTTCATATGGCACTGTCTGTGTTCTCTTCAGACACAGGGAGCCTCATCATGTGTCTAGTGCAAGGTTAAAAAGGAGTTTTCTTCATTTTTCTGTTTTCAGGCTTTGGCAGTGGGAATTCCTTCACTTAGCCATCCACAACTAAAGGCACCCTCTACCAACTTACCCCAAATTCAGTTAGAGCTGCCAAAGAGTTATTCTCTCTGAGGGTTTGGATTGATTTCTTTTATTGCTACAGAAATTAAAGACAACATCTGAAAAATCCTGTCAGGCCCAGCTTCCCTTCATTGTTCCTTAGTCCATAAACTTTTCGTTGTGCTGAGACAAACGCATGTAGGGAGTAATGAAAAGGAATGAATTTGGCAAATATTACCAACATATGCCTTTCACTAGGATGTAATTTAACCTCTTATTCTATCACTCCTTATTTGAGAATTGATCCACTATCATAAAGAACTACATAAACTGTACCTCTGGCTTTTTATTCTTAGCTGATCAGAAACTATAAATGCAGTTTACATAATTACATCTCTGATAAAACAAAGTTTTTTCCTCCTTTGGCATGTTTTCAAGGTAATACAATTTAGCATTTCTAGATAAAGTTAATCTGTGAGGGTTATAAGAAAGGCCTTCACTGATTTTCAAGTCAAGAGTCCAAAAGTGCCTCCTAAGAAAGGACAGCCTGCTTACCAAAGCCCTTCAAGAAATAACTGTTTCAAATAGGAATAATAATGAGGGGTTATATATAGATAGCATTGTCTGTAAAGGAATATATTTTCCTTTTGGTGTTTGTAGAAGTGCTGGAACTATTTATGAGATTATTCTTTCCCCGTCATTCTTCACCTCCTTGTTATTCAGCTTTTGCCAGAAGCAACAGTTTAACAGTGAGGCAGGGCTCAGCAGAAATTCAGCACCATGCTTTGTTTCCTATCACTCAATTACAATAAAAACCTTGCTGTTACACAGCTGAATATTGCTCCCTGCAGCTCCATTTGCCATCCACAGCGTGGGCACAATAATATTTAAGTGCTCCGTGGAGGTGCCATTAGGCTTTGTTAGGCAGGAGCAGTGTTTTACATTCCACGTGGAAGAGAAAGGCCCTGCTAAATGTGTGAGTTCTTGAGATTTTGAGATATTTTTAGCAGTTTCCACCAAGCAGGATGGAGAGTCTGGGGTGGTGGGGCAGCCCTGGCTCAGGTGAGCTCACCTGTGGCCAAGCACAGGTGGAAGCAGAGGCAGGAAAACAGGAAAGATTCCTTGTGCCTTTCTCCTCCTTCTCAAACCCTCACCAGACTGGCACCAACTTCTCTGAAGAGCTTTGAAGTCCCTGGGCTGGAATGTGCTGTTGATATATGGAATGTGTTATGGATGTATGGAATTTGGGGGGGATATTTTTCCTTCATTATGATTGCAGGCTGAAGCTGCACTCGAAAGGGGTTGAGTTAAATTCAGTTAAATAAAAGGATATTATTCTGTCTCATACACACATCCCCCTTAATATGAAGTAATACAATATATATAACTGGAAGGTGCTATTAAATATTATAATTTCTAAGATTTTACATTTATTAGACCAGAAAAAGATTCTCCTAGAGGACTTCTTTATTTATCCTAGCTTTTAAAATGCATGCTTGCAGTCAATGAAAACTTTCACAAAGGAAGTTTACTTCTAGATTAAAAAAAAAAAACAAAACAAGGCATGGAAACAGAAATAATTTGAAGGCCTGGTGGAAGGTCAAGCTCAATTTAAATTCTGCAGGACGTGTTCTATGGCTGATAAGAAAGAACACAGAGCTGAACAGATAAAGCTGTTTGTTTGTGTGGGAATACAGCAGTTGTCATTGAGAAAATGTACAAACAATCCACACACTCCCATGTGGGCAAACGTGAGGCAGGTGCACAAATTAATCTGGGTAATAAGTCTTGTTTTTTCCGACAGCCCATGGCCAGATCTAGGGGAGGTGTTTCAATTAATGAGGAAAATATCCTTGCACATGAGCAAACATCCCTTTTTATGCTACAAAAAGGGCATGTTTCAGAAGGGAAAGGGCCTGGAACCTTCACCCACTGGAGTGGAACCAGGAGCTTTTCCCTCAGCATCGTGAGAGTGGGAAAGCCAACTATACCCCTGCAGTGTGAGGTCTTTCCAGGTGCACACTTCCCACAGCATCAGGTGAGGGCACAGGATTTTGTCTTTCCCTGCAAGGATGCAGAATTTGCCACCTTTGTGCCCTGTTGTGTCCTCACAGCTCCAATGTTTCCCAGTGGTGAGGGCTGCTGCTGGTGCTGGAAGGTCATGGATTAGCAGCTGGGAAAGAAAAAAAAAAACAAAAACCAAACAAACCTGAGGGAACTTTTCAGCTCATAAAGCTTTTATGAGCTGAAAAATGGTTGTGGGGGTGTTGTTTAACCGTGGTTGAGGGGATGCTGGAAACATAACTCCTGTCTGAATCAGGAGTAATTTGCGCACCTGGGTTTTTTGGAGACATTTAAAAGTCTTTATTTAGTGAGTATGTTTCAAAGTGCTTGTTGGACCCTGGGATTCACACCAGCTCTGTCTGGTTTCTTGTCCCCTCCAGCTTTGAAGAGAATGGAATTGCAGGAACTTGTGCTTCGTGGATGTGGAATTTTATGGAAAGAGGTTACAAACCTTTGTGTTTCAACATGTAATTCTCTGACATGCATATTTCTGTCTTAGCAGTGTGAGAGGCCATGTGAAATTTGAATGAAATGCAGGATAGTAATGACTCATAGTCATAAACCTTAACAAAGGAGGCAGAATAGAGTCCTTTCAGGTCCATCTTAGGCCTTGCCTTAAAATTCTTTTAATCTTCTTGTCTTCACAGCTCCTTCTGGAGAGCTGTCAAAGATCATCATGGCCCTGTTTAAGCCTGATTCTAATATCTAGCCTCAATTGCAACTTGGCCAGTTTATACCCATGTTGATTCTTGCCAGCATTGTCTTTAGCCTGAATAGGTCTTTTTTCTTCCTGACACTTATCCCTTGATACTTTTATTTCTCTGCTGAGGCACAGAGAATGACCACGTCCCCTTTTTCAGCCCCCGTTTTTGGTAACTCCTGGTGCTGGGGGAGTGTGTGTGGGAGAGTGGGAATGTGCTGGTGCTGTGCAGGGAGGGAAGATGCTGGCTCTGCCCCAGGGGCTGGGGGTGTTGAGATGACCAGAGCAGAGGAGGGACAGGAGCAGCAAGCCTCACACTGCCTCTTCCAGGCATTGCAAGAGACAGACTAAAAGTTTGCAGCATCCAGGTTTGCATTTCTCTTAATCTACACTCACATTGTTCTCCTTTAAGATGTTTTATTTGTGCCTTTCTCCTCCTTCTCAAACCCTCACCAGACTGGCACCAACTTCTCTGAAGAACTTTGAGGTCTTTGAATTCATTTGTCAAATAAATTTTATTTATTTGGCAGATGATCTCTCTAGACACCATAATTTGTGATAGACATACACGTGCTACGTGCAATTTTTGGTGTGCCTTTTTGCTAATTATTGTGTTAGAGAGACTTCTGCTGAAGGGGAAGAGACTTTGTCTGCTGAAATCACCATTTGTTTTTCCCCAGATGAAGGGTATATGCTACTGAAAGCTATGGTTTCTTTATAGGACCTATTTCAAACCAAGGTTTAAGGAAAGCTACTGTCTTGCAGCTAGGCTGGCCTGAATTAATGTCTGGTGGGATCTTGAAGCAACAGCAAAAGCGGCCTCACATGGGCAGGACCAATTTCCCACCTCATTAAATGCAAAATCTCCTTTTTCTTTTCCCTTAGTAGAGGGCTGGGCTTGTCTCCTTGTTAATTGTAATGTTCTAAACTTCATTTCCCAGGGCAGCAGGTCTGACTGAAGTAATTTTCACATCCTGAATGACCAAACTCTCTGCATTGCTCATAAAACCTGCTGCCACATTCCTCCTGTGCCTGGAGTAACTGAAGTGTTAAACGCTGAGTAACGTGCCCAGATCCTGATATCATCTTCCCCTGTGTGATTACACCACAGTAATTCCAATGAGGTGATTGAGAGCAGAGCTGATAGTAGGTATCACAATATCTTCATTACACTTTGCAGCTTCTGGGTCATTGTATAATTAGGTGGTTATTTTTCTTCAGAACACGTTTGAGTTCAATCCAGACTGCTGGATCTCACTAAACCATTAAACCAGTTGGAGTTTTTCTATACTGGAATACTCTTCTTTTTCTTTTCTTTTTTTTTTTTTCTTTTTTTTTTTTTTTTTTTTTTTTTTTTTTTTTTTTTTCTTTTTTTTTTTTTTTCTGGTGATGTGGAAGGCTCTTCAAAATAGGTTTTACATCATCCCATATAAATTGTATTTAAAATGGAACAGCAGTGATGCCTTGTGTGAAAGCAAAACTAATAACCAAGTAATTTTAACTAATTCAAGCTTTTTTGTGCACTTCTCCTTTTCTCAAAACAGGAAAAACAAAAACAAACCAGCCCCACCAGCCCCACATCCAACAGAGCTGAAACCTGATACTTAGAAATTTTCACAAGAAACTAAAATTGAATTAACAAATGGTCTTTAGGCCACTATGCTGTCTCCTCATGAAGAAAGACTTATTATAGAACAATAATTTCTTTTTCCACATTCCTTTCTGGACTTCCATAGATACAAGGAACAGTGCCCTCACATTAAATACTGTTCAGAGGATGCCTACACATTCCCTGCTGTTTTTGCATTGTATCCAAGGAGACGTCTCAGATCTAGACATAGGGATTACACATTTCCAGCTTTCTTATAGCTCTTTGTTTATTCATGAGAGAAATGAAGGAATTTTATTCATAGGTACAATGTAGTTTTTCATACTTCTGTTGTGAAGAACAGGAATCCTTTTAGAGGTTTTGTTTACGTGTGGAGAAAGCCTTAAGAAATCCTACTGCAGAAAACATGAGCTGTCTTTTACATGGTGATGCAATATGACTTAATTTTTTTGAGGAAAGTGTTTTTCTGTACCAAAGTTTTCTGAATGTGTCCAGATTGTAACTTTGTTAGTATGGAATTTTCAGTGGCGCTTTTTTGCAGTTGTTTTTGCACATTTTCAGTTTAATGAGTGGATTAATCCTTGCTAATCCACCCAGTCTTTTAAAATCTTCCTTGGTTTTTTTAAGTGATTAAGTGATATATTTGATCAATAATAAGCAAAACACCCACTGGTGCATTTCAGAATATTTTCCTGCCACAAATGAGGATGTGTGCAGAGAGGCTGCTGAGTATTTTGTGTTGTCTTTGGGAACATGTTGCTGAAGTTATCAATCTTTCTTTATAGAGTAATTTTTTTTTCCAAGCTGCTCAGTTCATTTTCTGACAAGTCTTGTATTAGCGCTTTTCTTAAATGAAGAGAATTAAGTATGAAATCTTTCTGCCTCTGAGGAGGAGAAAAGCAGTTGGAATTTTATTCCTGGCCAGGAGAGTCTTCCAGTAGTCCCTGCCTGCCTAGGGATTACCTTGCTATGCTTCATTACCTTTCTGATACCCATCATTAGCTCAAAGACTGCACAAGAAACATTAATTTTTAGCTTTAAACCATACTCTTGGATTTTACATGTAGCACTTCATCAAGCAGGAGCCCCGTAGTTTCAGTGGGAGGATTTTTGGCATTAGAAAAAGAATTTCCACATATTTGATGTAATTTTTTTGCCGTTTTTGCCAACACAGCAGCAAAGAATGTGCCTATATGTACACAGAGTAGCACTGAGATTTTTGCTTGTATTTCATTGTGGGATTTTTTTTCTAAACCATTGCTTTTTTTTCTTGAAAGTGGTGAGCAAAATGATTCTGGGCTTACATATATTCACTACTCTGGCTTGTAGTGAGTTTCTAGTCACATGTCTAGTTAAATATTGAACATTAGAAGCAAAATTCATGAGTCCTTGGGAAATGCTGTGGACACCTGGCCAAGTAACAGGACCAAGGATTAACCCAAAATGTTCTTCAGACAAGTATTTGTTCACACTTTAATTGAATTGTTTGACTTCGTGACCTATATATAATTTTTTTTTCAGTTTATTCTGGCCACATGGAGACCCTGTCAGCTGTGAACTAATTCTGTAGCTATATTACCATGTTAGCAGAGGATGGAGTTTGTGGCAGTAGCTCATAGTCAAAAATATGTCTCCCTCTGCTGATTTTTAGTGGTGCAGTAAGAATACCACAGCAAGGCATCTATTTTTAGCTATAGTTGGTTTAAAACCTTTGTTCTCAAATACTGTCCAACAGAAGTGCCTTTTCCAAAAAAAACCCCCAAGTGTTTCTAAAAACAAATTAATATTTTTCCAGTTTTTCCAGGGAAAAGCAAAACAGAACAGAAAAGAAAACTGAGATGAAAAAAATTACTGAAAGAAAAAAATGATGTGATTCTATGGTTAAACAAACACTCATGTTCTGTATGCACTGTTTGAAATTGTGTCTGGTGGAGAGGCCCATTTGTGTCACTCCAGTTGCAGCAGAGGGGAGCTTGCAGACTTATGCTGATTTAACTGAGAACCTCTGGTTTATCCCTAGGCTGCTTCAGGTGTTTTATAATCAAAATAATTTTATTAATCCCTGTAGATAAAAGTTAAAAACTTTTGACACACACACCCC
>VWZP01006297.1:137742-179621 GCA_013396995.1 Dicaeum eximium | reverse complement strand
CCCCCCCCCCCCCCCCCCCGAAGTAAGGGATGATACTGAGAATAATCCATTAAAGTTTTGCAGAATCCACTCTGTATCTTCTGAGTAATATTTGCAAAATACAAGACTCAGATCAAATTGCAAGAATCCTTGTGTCACTTAGGTCACTATTTATGTATGTAATCACTCTGTGTTCCAAAACTCATTTTCATTTAAGAAGTTTTGAAGATACTGCAGTACCTTGAGTTATGCTGCCATTTCTGTAGAAACTCAATTAATTTTGCACTTGCAGAAGGGTCCAGGACAAGACTGATTTGCCTCAAACAAAATTTTAGCCATATTTCCATGAAGAAAAATGAAATTTAAAAAAAAAATATTTACCATGAGAAAAAGATAATGTGTTGCCACATGACTAATAGCTCAAAATAATGGCCCAAAAGAGCAGGGACTAGAGCTAAAGAATGTGATTTTGGATGCTTGCTGCACAACCAGTGGGCTTGTGCAGGCATTAACCTAAAAGTGTGCTTATGAGGTACTTGAAAAAATGCTTGAGAAATAGTAGGGGATAAAATGCCAGAAAATCATCATGATAAGTGGAATAAACGTATCCAGATAGCTGTAAAAAAAGCATTTTGGGGTAGAGCAGGTGGGGTAATTGTCATAATCACTTAAGTTCTTAGAAAAAAATACATTTTTTATGGACCTTCGTTCNTCCTTCCTTCCTTCCTTCCTTCCTTCCTTCCTTCCTTCCTTCCGCGCTTCCTTCCGCACTTCCTTCCGCGCTTCCTTCCACACTTCCTTCCTTCCTTCCCCTCCTTCCCTGCCTCCCTCCCTCCCTTCCTTTTTTCCTTCCTTTCTATCTCACTCCATTCCTTCCTCTTTTCCTCTATTCCTATCTCCTTTTCATGCTGTTTTCCTCTTTTTCTCTTTTTCGTTCTCCCCTCATAAACATACATTCACATATACAAATACCAGTTTTTGTTTTGGAACTTGAAATGCAAACTATTTTCTCAAGAAAGTAAAATTTAGTACATGCCTTGTATGAAAACCTTTATTAGTCCTAAAATAATGTGATGACAACCTATTTTTTCCCCAAACTGCCACATTAAGGAGCATACTGTAAGTTTTTTTTTCCTAGATCCTAGTGTTTTGGCATATACTGGAAAAAGGACGAGGGGAAAAGATTATTCCTTTCAGCCCTGAGCAGCCACAGGAGCAGTTGAAGGGTGGGAACATACTTTGAGATTCCAAGTGTAGTATTCTGACTTTTGCCCAAATTTATGTTGTGGTGGGTTTATTTTTGATTCCTCTTGGAGGGCACACTCTCTCCCCGTATTGGTAGGGCCAGAACTGGTTCTTTCTTGTGCCAGCTGTATCATGGCAGAAGCATTTGAGGTTCTCCCTGTTAGCAGGATGTAAATGTAGTGAAGGGATGGTGGTGAAGTGTGAGAGGAAAGCCCAAAATTCATTGATACCTCAGTGTTTCCACCTCAGTCATGGAGTATCACACATGAAATAATGGATGAAGTCATTCTGGTGAGCAGTTGCTATTTCCCAACCAGCTTTTCCTGCAGACTTGGACTTCCCTCTACACACACCCAGACACACCAGCTAAGTCAGATACAGTCTGACTCCTTGCTTTGGTTTGAGTTCCATCTGGGGAAAAATGATTTATTGCATGGCAGTTGTTTGGGTTTGGGTTGTTTAGCCCTGCAGAGCTTTAGGATTGAAGAAATCTTCTCCGTAGGCAGTGAGTGAAATGCCATGGGAAGGATGCTCAGGAGGAGGCACCACGGGCTGGAGTCGTGTTTTGTTAGTGACATATTGGAGCAGAAAGGAAGTGGGAATGTTGCATGACAAATATCCAGGCATTATCCAGGGAGCTGCATCCTGCCCGTGCTGGGGCTCAGCCTCGACGTGGCAAAGCTGCCACTTTTAACAACTTGACATTTCACTCAGTCTGCTTCTTTTTAACAAATTTGTTGTCGGGTGGGGGACATGAACAAAGGAAACTCTGGGGGTTGCCAGAGGGGTCCATGATATGCTTTTATAATAAAACAGTTCCTTCCCTTCTGACATGGTTTCTGCATCATCCTGTCTGCTGCTTTGCAGTTTGGCAGGGGTGAGTGAGCCCAGAGCCCTGTGCAGAGCAGATGTCCACCAAAGCCACATCCACTTCCCACAGGTGCCTCTGGCTGGGGCCAGCAGCTCCAGCCTGGGGTCCTGGCAGGGCTGTAAAAAGGCTGCAGGGCAGGAACGTGCCAGAAATTGATGCTCATTTTGCATGAAAACACCCAAATATGGTAAAGCAGGCGGACTGGATAAGTGAATTTCAGTAGGCAGGACTGGCCACCTACCTTGAATTTCTTTCAACTCCTACCCAGCCAGCTGTGCAAAAGTCACTCCTTACAATTACTTTTGTCCAGATGTTTACTTGAGTCGTTGAGACTTTTATGCAAGGTAAATTTATATCTACGTGTGTAACGTAATAATCTCTTTTGACTCTCAGAGTGATAACAAAACATAAATTTTGATAAAATTTAGAAGGTAAAAAACCCCCCAAAACAATCCAAACCTCAAATTATTGAAACCTGCTTTCCAACCTTAACGATTTTTAAAGGGAGCCAAAGTTAACAAAATTTTAGAAATACATATGTCCAGCTGGGAAACATTTTAAAGTGAACTAAATAAAACCTTTTGTTTATTTAGAGTGAACAGTAATCAAGACCTGGATTTTACTAGACCTCATCATGTATACTGTTCATGTTAATATGAGGTAGAAGGATTAAAAGCATCAAAAATTTAATTATTTCTAGACTTTTTTTTTAATTTTATTTTTTGGCTTAGGCGTTTATATTAGTAGCCATGTTTCTTTAATGCCTTAGACCAGCTCCTTGGCAGTATTCCTGCTTTTTCCTGAAGAGGAGAAGGGTATGCCTGAAGCACTGTTCCACTTTGACCGTGCTTAGGTGGGATAATGATACTTCAAGATGGCACAAGTTAGAGGAATTTCACGTTGCAAAGGCTGACACTTGGAATTTTGGTTCGGCAGGAAATATCCATATTTTAATTTTTTTTTTTTTTTTTTTGCAATTGAAATAAAACAATATATATTAAAAAACCCCAAACCTCTTCTGTGAAACAAAACAGCCCAAAAGATGTTATCAGATTGATTTATTTCTGTAAAATTGAATGGTTTTGTTTCAATTTGAATGCAATATCTTAAGGGGAATGAACACCCTACTTAATAGAAAAGGTTTTGATTTTTTTTCTTTTAATTGGGGACAGTTTTTCAAATCCCTTTTTTATTTCCTCACTGTGCTTTAAAAACAGAATATGTTCAATGAAACTGACACATTCTTGTGGAATTGGTTGAGGTTTTGGATATTTTTTTCCTTGCTCTGAGAGTTTCAGCAAGCCATGGTCATAAAGCTGCTCAAATCCACACAGACTGCAGATCAGGTTCCTGGCAGAGCTGAGGTTCAGGGGAGTTCAGTGCATGACAAAAAGGTGGTGGGGTCTTTCCTCATCCTAGAGCCTCTCCCAAACCTGGGTGTGAGGCTTCACTGGTCTTCCAGAAAGTTTGAACCATCTCCATTCTCTTCTGCTTTGAGGACTCCTCGTTGTTTTCCAGCTCAAGCGAGTCTGGGTTTTAGCTGTCCCTAGGCTCTCCCCGGTGGGTAACCTTTGCAATCCCACCAGGAGCATCCCAAAAACGTGCAGGGGTTTTGAAACAGCTCATTAAAACCATTTACATCTCTACGTGTGTTTTATCAGTGTCTTCATAGAGCCGTAGAAAATGGAATGGTTTGGGTTGGGACTGACTTAAATCCCACCCAGAGCCACCCCTGCCCTGGCAGGGACACTGCCACTGTCCCAGGCTGCTCCAGCCCCAGTGTCCAGCCTGGCCTTGGCCACTGCCAGGGATCCAGGGGCAGCCACAGCTGCTCTGGGCACCTGTGCCAGGGCCTGCCCACCCTCACAGGAACAATTCCCAATTCCCAATGTCCCATCCAGCCCTGCCCTCTGGCACTGGGAGCCATTCCCTGTGTCCTGTCCCTGCAGCCCTTGGCAATTGTCTCTGTCCCTGTTTCCCGCAGCCCCTTCAGGCCCTGCAAGGCCCCGCTGAGCTCAGCCAAAGCTTCTCCTGTGCAGGGAGCAATGGCAGCTGTGCCAGCCTTTCCTCCCAGCAGAGCTGCTCCATCCTCTGCTCATCCTGGAGCTCCTCTGGGCTCTCTCCAACAACATCTAAAAACATTTTAATCTTGATATAACTCCATTGAAGCCAACCCCAAAAAATCATGATTATCGAATGCAGGAAATAATTTGACCAATGTAAACTCTTTTGGTTTTTCATGCAAACCTGTCTTATGGTTATGGGTTCTTGGTGAACGTTAAGGATTTTGTGTTAGTGTCACTTTATGCAGTGAAGCACTTTCAAAACAAAAAGTCCAAAATGGTTTTAGACTTCTATCTAAAATCTCTTGTTTTGTTTCCTATTTAGTTGTATTCTTGTCAAAATATAGGGCCTGATTTAAAGTCCACAGGATATCTTATGTAAGTCTCATGGCTTTATCAGACCTCTAGTCCTACAAAAGACTGAACTGTACTACTGCTCACAAATAACTCAACATGTGGCTCTGAAGAAATAAATGGACAAATTGCAGGAGTGTGAAATTCCATTATCTGCAGGATGCCAGATTAGATGTTAAGAGTCCCATTTTGAAAGGGACTTCACAAAGCCATAAGTCTTCCAAATGAAATATTTTGTGTTTCGAAAGTTTGGAAAACACCGTAATATGTGTTCTATTTAATTCTCTGTTAATTCTTCTTCAGGTGCTTATCTGATGGATTTTGAGAGAGGAAATGCTTTTGACTGCCTGCCCCCTCAAAGAGGGTCTTGGAAAAGGTCTTTGTAGGATTTTAAGTCTTCTCAAGACAAGCAATACTGCTGCACATTACACATTTTTGGATGCGTGCAGGTGTTATCTCGTGCCCCAGTAACAGGGAGCCAACTTTCCTGTTTGATCCACTGAAAAACTGACGTGGGTTTGGGACCAGTCATGATGGATTGGAAGGGTTGTAAGGAGAATTAATGTCAGCTTGGTCCGTGGCTCTGTGGTTGTGTGCAGTGGCAGGGTAAAATCACCCTGTAGCCAAGGGATTTCCATTTCTTACATAAAAGAGCTGTTTCTGAGCTGGATGCCTGTTCCTTGCAGGTCATCTAGAACATCTAGATGTATTAAATGGATTAAGGAACACTCTAGGCTGGATATACCTATAGCTTTTTTTTTTTTTTTCCTTTGTTAGAGTTGGGATGAAAGCGTAGGAGATGGTATTTTGCGTTTGGGTTTAAATGTGTATTAATTTTTATCTGTGTTACAGTTTTACAAAGTGTGAGTTCTATAGTATTTTACTAACAAGTTACAGAATGGCTAACTAAGTTTCGCTCCAAGGTCTTTTAAGGTTAAACTATCTAATTAAGAATTGACACGTAAATTATTTTTATTTTCAACTCAATAACTAATTACTCAAAATCTGCAATGTGGACTTTTAGAACTAATTACATAATACTACTGAAACCCATGAAGAAGAAGGTGAAAAAGAACAACTAGCTACTGCTTTAAAACTTCTATCTTGCTCTATATATTTTAAAACTTTGAACTCTAAGTTTTCTACCTTGTGATAATATACACTTCTATTTAAACTACACACTCATGATTCCAGTGCTATTAATTACTTCTGGGAACTTTTTCTATTGCTTTAGGTTAAATGTAATATTCTCTTTTGGGTCTGTGCCTTTTAGCACAGAAAGTTTAAAATTTTTAGCACCTAGGGTTCTAACCCATACCTCTCCTTTCCATCTCCATTTAAGTGCAGACCTCATCACTTCCCTCCAAGAGAGGCTTTGCTGATAAATCTCTCCCAGGACTTGTTTGGGTTGGCACTCTCAGCTGACAGCCCTTGGCTTTGCTCCTTTTTAGCTACTTGTTTTCACTTTCCTCCACCTGGAGCCAGAATAACAAAGCACATCTTTGAAAAAGGGCTCTTTTTGGCTTGGTTTCCATGAGCTGTTGATAAGCATATTAGATAGCCAAACTCCTTGCCTTTGCTCCTTGCCTTTAAAGTCCTGGTTTAATCTCTTTTTTTTAGTAGTCTTTGGTCTGTATGTGTTTACCTGCAGCAGGAATGGGTGTGGAATAAACAGGGGCAGCATAACTCAGTGGCATTTGGGCAGTTTAAAACAAATTCAAGTGTCTGTGCTCCTGCCCTCAGGGTCTAACAAACCAGTTCAACAGATAAAGACTTTTTCTTCTATATTCATATTTTATGGTAGGTTTTCATCCCGGTGTCTTACACTCAGTTGAAGGATGTATGAGCCACATCATTATGTAGATTATTTGCCATCTCAGGAGTTATAGAGCATTCTTCATTGCTCTTAACCCTCAGCAACCTGAATGATAACACAGAATAATCAAACCTGTAGGAAGGAAAAGAATTTCTAATTAAAAAAAAAAAATCAATCAATTACATTCTTTACTATCTCCTGAAAAGCTTGCTATTTTTTATTTGGAAAAAAAGAAAACATTAAAAAAAAACCCAAAACCCAAAGATACTTATTATTTAATGAAAGAGCCTCTTTATTATCATAACATCATACCTTCTGCTAAGGTTCTTTTATGTGGATTGTTGTGGCATGTGAGATCTTGAAAAAGCTAACAAAGTAAAAGCAGGGTCTGATAGAGATCTCTGCATGTGTAAGAATTTGTATTTGTCTTCCAGGTGAATTTGGAACAGATGTTGTTCACTAAATTTATTGCCTACCATAAACGACTTAGTGTGAGCTCCTAATTTGAGGGACTCCCAGGTATGCACTGCTGCAAAAATACTGCAACTTGTTAAAAAATAAAAAATAAATAAAATAATAAAAATAAAACTTGTAAAAAATACTGCAACTTGGTTAGAACTTGTTAGTCATGGTGCTCTCCTACAAATTACAGCCCATCCAGTCCCATCCAGGCTTTATAATTTTTTTTTTTTTAATGTACAATTTCTGTGCAAATCTGCACACTTTGTTTCACAGTCTTAGTTTGCTGTATGTGAAATCATAATTAATCTTTATGGCATACCAGTCCATGCACCAGGTTGTTTATGCACATCCCTCCTTCAGCTGTTCACACAGCACAAGGCATCTTTCCTGGCCATTCAAATTTCTGTGTGTGGTTCTCTGATTCTGTGTGTGGGTGCAGATATTTTACAGTGAATTTACCAAAAATCAGAAACTCTCAGGGCTCCCTATCAGCTCTGTCTTGCCATTCCCTTCTCACTGACTGAATTCCTGTGGGTTTTTGCATGCACAGATTTGAAAAGAAGGTGTGAAATTCTATCTCAATTGAAACCTGCTTTTATAAAAAAAAAAAAAAGAAGAAGTTTCTCAGTGTGTCCAGGGTGGTCTTTTGCCGAAATTCATGGATTCTGAAAGGATAGTTATTAAACATGCTCCTCAAAGTCATACTGCCAGTCTTGGGGAGATTACCAAATCCCCGCTTTTCACAAAATTTGAAAGAGAGATCTGGGAGAACTCAAGTAAATGTCTGCAGAAAATTTATTCCTCTGTGGCATTGGGCAGCCTTTGTAAATATTCCTAATTTACTGAAGAAAAGTGTTCAATCTTTACAAACATTGCATAAAATAACTCCCAACAAGCACACGTGAGGGAGAGAGGAGAAATCTCAGTGCTGCAGCCATCTAATAGAGCTGTCATGGCACGGGGTAAAACCAGGCTTAAATGGGCAATGCACAACAGCCAAGCAGGCACGAGGTTAAAAACAAACTTTTGTTTTTGTTGCACTGGGAGCACTGAGCTTAGTGCTGTACAGAGTTGACATTGTAGTCGAAATAAACAACGCTGAAGGTGATTTATTCTCTGTATTCTTCAGCTGGAGCTTTAGCAAAGCTGAGATCCAGTAATACTTCATGAGTTTAGCTGTAAACACAGCGTGAGGTATTAGAACATTAATTCTCAATGGAGTTGCAGTGACCTTTTCAAAACCAAATTGAAGTCAATTTGCACACACAGGCCAGCCCAGGCCAAAGAAGCACAAACCTTTCGTAGTGCTCTGTGTCAGTTTAATTTGATTGAATGCATTCTTTTCCAGAATGATCACCTGATGACTCTGTCTCTGAGGCCTCAGTAGTCACAGAGGTTAAATGATCCTCATAGGTAGGGGAATCACTTCAAATTGATGAAGTGCTTTACCTCAGGTTCTCATTGTTTTATGACTTGTAGATGGTTTTAATGAGGAAGATTTTATTTAAAAATTGAGCTGTGTCACGTCCTGCAGATGTTTTTTTCAGGAAGCAATGGTTGCTGACAGTGCTCTGAGGCAGGACTCCTGATAATTGGTTCAGACCCTCTCCTGGCAGATGTGGGCAAAGCTCCTCTGGCCATTCCAGTTTGTACCAGCAAGAAAATAATCCCCTCTGCCCAAAATGGTTATAATCATAGATCCAGAAGAAAGAAACACTCATGGAATAGCATTTCAGTGCAAGGTTCCAATTTCAAGTCAGTTGGCCAAGCTTGAAATATGGGGCTTTTTTCTGAGTCTGTTGTCTCCTTTTTTCTTTTTTTTTTCTTTTTTTTTTTTTTTAATTTTTAATTTCATTCTAATTAGGATAGCTTCCATTGTCTGGAACAGAAGGTTTGAAGTAATGTTTGTGCTGAAAGGGCAAGTTTAAAAAGTGTCTAAGGAATTTGGGATCATAAGTCTTGGAGGAATTCATGAGGCTTTCTGCAGCTAAAATCTTGCCCTCTTAGGTCTTTTTTCCTCTTCTTTATCTGCCTGGCCACCTAGAAAAAAACTGTGAGAGGTTTGCAACCTGTGGGAGTATGTAAATAATTCAAAGTGAGTGGTAAACAGAAGAAAATTACTGGACTTCAGTCATGTTACCCTCGGAGTGGGAGTTGACCTTTGAATCTGTGATATTTTTTCTTATGTGCTGCATAATGCTTTACAATTCCAAATAGTAACAACTTTGTAAAGCAAGATTTTATTCACTGACCCAGGGTCCAAGTCTAGTGAAGAGTGATTGATGTACATGTTCTGGTGTTCCTAGTAATTTGAATTACTCTATACTAAAAGGAAAATGGAGATGCAGAGGGAGTCCCTTTATGTTATTTTATTTTATTTCACACTTATTTTATTTCACACTTTGACTTGCTTAGCTTTGTCTAGGTTCTTTTATTAGTAAAGGTTTGTTAGTGTCTAAATCCCTGGAAGGAGTTGCAGCAGGTTGGTCTGAAAAATGGTTTTCATCTTGTCCATTCCTCATCTTTGCTGAAAATGTAGGAGAAGGTAACTCAGGAAGGGGTTTGGGACCAAGGGCACATGGCAATCATCAGCACTGAATAATCAATGTGTTCAATATGCAGAGAGGCTCCAACTAGAAAGTCACTCCCCATGGCAGAGTTTAACTTTGTGTCAACAGGAGAACGCACTGAATTTACAACAAATCGTTGAATTTCAGATTTTTTGGTTTGGTTTTGTTTTGTTTTGGTTTTTTTTCTCCGATGGCTTGCTTGTACTTCATGTGTCTGCTGTTACTTAGGGATTATGAAAAGCTCTCTTTTTCTTGCAGATCACCCGGTGAATGAATTTTTGGATCTGTTCAATCGCCACATGCTTCCCCATGCAATAGATGAAACCCACACTGACGCAGAGTCAGCTCAGACTGAGCCCTGTACTTCAGACTCTGTGCAGGATTCCTCTGAATATATAATATTGGATCCTTTCTTTCCAAACTATGCAGAGTTTGAAGAAGACGAAGACTGTGAAAATACTACTGATGTTACAACTCCTCCAGCTTTGCAGTTCATCAATGGGAAGCAACAAGTTACGAGTGCACCTAAGAGCACAAAAGCTGAGGAAGCCAGGAGTGACCAAATTGAAAGCGTTGCACACTCCAAAAACGTAACCTTTTCTCAAATCAATGAGACAAACACATTTATAATAAATGAATCTGAAGCTTCTGGTACTATGCAACCGAGCAAAGCTGGAGGAGAAATAGGGGCATTTGAGGTTACACAACCAACCTCAGGGGCTGCAATGTTAGAACCTGTCTACAGTGGGGAGTCTGAAGTTGTGACAACAGAGAAATCAATAGCCACCACTTCTCCACACCAGCAGTCTCTGCAAAACAGTAGAGAGACCATGACATGGCAGGGAACTGAGGAGACCTCTACTAAAGAGAGCAAAAACCTGCTTTTGATTCCTAGTGAATCCTCTGGAGATGGCTCCACTGAATCTGATCTGTCCACTTCGGTCTTAGAAGTCGTGACAGGGTCAAGAAAGGAAGATGATGAAAAGAATTCTGGTATAACATCTTCTCCTGATGCATTTGCTGTGGAAAGTTCTGCTGTAACTGCTTCTCTGGAGGCAGTTTTTATTCCTGCTACAATAGACAATGTTGTAACTGACCTCATTTCAGAAGAGGCAACCCCTGCTCCAGGAGACCATTATAAAACAACTATTAAACTTAATGCAAATTCCCCTGTTGAAAATATTCTGGAGCATACAGCAAAGCCTGAGATGAGTGCTGCTTCTTTTATGGTTCTGGAAGGCTCTGGAGATATGAAAGATAGCATCACTGTGACTTCAGCTGTGACAGAGGAAATAGCAGTAACAGAAACACTTTCAATGCAAGACATTTCTTTGGGCTCTGGCACAGCACTGCCAGCAGAATTTTCTGTAACTGATTCAGGAATCACCTCTGCTTTGCCCAGAAATATAAGTACTCCTTATTCTGCTTTTGATCAAAGTCCTCAAGTAACTGTTGCCACCAACTCTGTGTCTGAGCTAATTACAGAAAAAGCGTTTGCCAGTTCTCTTGTAACTGAAAAGAGTATTGATGATGGAAAAGAAATACACACCCCTGTTTATTCAGGTCACCAAAATTCAGCTACTCCTGCAGAGGAAAATTTGGATTTGAACGGGCTTGGGAGCACTACAAGTGAAGTCAGAACTGTAAGTCAAGAGCCGCTCAGAAAAACAGTACCAGGTACCATAAGTTCTGAAATCAAAAAGGTCACCACCATTCCTCTCCTGAGGGAGAAGAAGCTTTTTGTAAATGAAGGATCAGCAGAAGAGCCAGCAGACATATTTTCAGGGGGTCCCACAAGCAAAGTGGTAAGTATTGGCTCCCCATTTATTGAGCCAGGTTCTGGAGACATAGATTTTATTGTTGAGTCTGCTACTTTGACTTCAGTTCCATTAAGGCCTGTCACTGAAACACAAACAGAAATCTATGCAGGAAAACTTTACAGCACAGATGATGCTCCACCAAAGGCTGCAACAACAGAATATGAAAAACATGCAAGAACAGATGAATCTGCAGTAACAGTTTTGAGTACTGGGTCAGAGAGCTCCACAGAGGGGTCTGGAGGAGAAAGTCAGATGTCCATGGATATATTTAGTACCAAAACTCCAGGAGAACCAAACATGGAAACGAAACCAACCTACACAGCTCCTTCTGACATAAAATCTGGTTCCATAAAGGAGATAACATCCCACCTTGCACCAGGAATTGAAACTGGAGATTCAGAAATGGGTGAGGCCACACCGTCTCCAGGATTAGTGGTCAGTAACAACCCTGATGAGGGCTTGGTGACACATGGGGTTGGCAGTATAAAAGCAGTAGCTGAATCTACAGAAAGCAAAGATGCAAAAGTTGGTTCGTCAACTGTCTCATTGGGCAAGATTTTTCTGATTGAGCATGGCTCTGGAGAAGAATTCAAAGATGACAGCAGCACCACGAAAGTTATGTCTAATGGACCTACAGAAGAAATATTTGGAGGTAATTTCTCAATTACTGACCAGGGATCTGGAGAACCAGACACATCCACTGAATCATTTGCAAAAACAGCAGTTGCCCCAACTGGGAGAGAAACGTGGGGAAAGGATGACAGACAAGCTGCCAGCACGTCACCTCTGGATCTTGCCTTCACTACAGATCCTGATGAGCAGGTCACAAGCTCTGAACATGAGGTAACCTCCATGGGAACTGCAGGGGACATGAGAACTGAGGACAAAACTGTTGATGGGCTGACAGTGAGAACTTTTTCCACGAGGATTCCTTTGATGGAAGAGATACATCCTGGGGAAGAGGCACCAAGTGAAATTTCACCAGAAGCTACAGAGTTTTCTGAAGAAGCAACAACAGACTCATTCTTTAAAAGTACACAGACTAGCCATGAACATCTGGGATTTTCAAATGTTCCAACTCTCAGCCCATATCTGGAAGAAAAGGAATTCGAAACTGAACCTGTTAAAGAAATACTTCTGCCATTTAATGATGACAGAGTAACTGAGCCTGTAACAACTGAAAGGAAATACATAAGCTCTCCAGTCACAGTTATTGAGCAAGAGGAAGAGCTGGTGCAAAACATTTTCCCTACGAAAGATATTCCCAGGACATTCCTGACACCTAAGGAAGAAAAACTGTCAAATAATGAGCTCATTGGTGATCCACTGTTCTCAGGACAGGGGTCAGGAGATGACCTTGCTGTTCTTCCTTCTGTAGTGCCAGTTATTGTCAAAGAAATCAGAAGTACCTCAGGCCCTCAAACATCTCACCCTGCAAATGTGGGACCTGAACTTTCCACTGACTTGACACAAGAGTTTGAACAAGGAAGCACTCCAGCAAATGTTGAAGTTAGTGAAGAAGTCACAAGTGCTGTAGCTGAGCTGCTGCCAGAAACTGCAGAGCCATTCCCCACCTCCACATTCCCCAGCTCCTCAGCTTTTGCAGAAGACAGCTCCAAAACCTTCATCTCTAAAGAGATTGAAGACACCACACATTATTTTGTTGCAAATGAGGAACCTCAGGAAAAGGAAACTGACTATAGGAGAGGAGAAAGTGAAACAGATAAGACAGCACCCACTTCTAAAGCTATTTCTCAGGAGGAAAATTCACATTTTCTGATTAAAGGCGGCACAACTCCTGTATCTGTTATACTGAATGGAACTCCCAGTCCTGAAACAGAGGAATCTCTTGTAACATCAACAACAGAAACACAGGGCAGAGTATTACCTGAGAGCTCTGGGGAAGGATCTGGCTGGGTTGGTGTTTCAGATTCATCTTCCCCTGATATGTTTGCTCATTTCTCAATACCCACTGTATCCAAAGTAGAACTAAATGTCTCATCTGGTGCTCCTGGACGTGTTTATTCCAGAGTTGTGACCACAGAGGCACCGAGAGGTGGATCACAGACTGCAATCACAGGACTAGCCTCTCTTCTTACAGAAGAAACAGAGGCTGTGGCGAGTCCATCTGCTGTTCATCCAATGTCAGCTTCATCAGAAGAACTAACAAGTGACACTGGGTTATTTGAAAAAATTATTCCCATGATTGATGACAAAAGAAGTGTTATACTGAATGTTTCTGTTTATGGTGATATTACCCTGATTGAAGAACGACTGCAAACCCCACCAGAAGAAACAACTATTATAGACATGGATCACTCAAGATCCATGCCTGAGGATATAATAAGTGTGCAGACAATGCCAAATCTTGTGACACAGTCAACGTATGGCTATGATGATAGCAAGACAGCTGAAGGGGAGAAATATTATTCCACTCCCAGGTTTTCCATAGCCAAAGAAAAGACACTTGGGTCTGGTGATAATCTTCCTCTGACTACTTCCAGCCCACCAGGTAGAGAGTTGGTGACTTCTGGGCACAGACCAACCTCAGATGGCATGGATTTGGGTTCAGGGAATGATGTGAATTTTGCAACAGAAACTCTCACCACCACAGAACTCTCTGAACTGGGGATTTTCCTTCCTACAGTGCCATCTCTGGCAAGCCCTCAGGTGCCTCATGAGTCCAAACCTGTTGTAACCAGCCCCACAGAAGACACCTATGAGTTAAGTACTTCAGCAAACAACCAAGTAATAGCAGATCAAAGTGAAACAATCTCTGGCTTTTCTGGGATGGGCCAAGAAGAACTGGCTGATAATCAGCCTGTGGTTCCTTCTCTTACACCAGTTGTAACTGGTGAGCCAGAAAAGGCTTTGACAACAGGCAAACCTGAGTTAAGTGCTGTCTCCACACAGCCTACATCCCAGCTGACAACTGTGTCACCTGCCAAGAGTGCAGGGAATCGTCCCACGGTGTACACAAACACAAAATCAGCATCAGCAGAGTATGAGGAAACTGATCCAGAGAGTTTTTATTCTGTTCCTCAAACTCCTAAATCCTCAGTAACTGTTCATTTAGTAAACAGGGTGTCTGAGTACCCTGAAGTAATCATTACCAGCACATCATCATCATCATCAAGGGATTCTCATCAGTCCAACCATTCGTCAGGAGGAATCTTCAAAGAAGTTAGTTCTGATATTACAGCAACATATAAACCACCCACTGCTGACCTTCTTGACACAACAGAGTTCTCTCTGCTGGAGCTTTCTCCTGAGCCTGTTTCAGACAGCACAGGCATGGAGAGCACTCCTCAGTTTGGTAGGCTTCTGACAGGCGGGACAGAGAAGACAGAAACCCCTGCAACTGATTTAGCTGGTGAGGAAGAAGCTGCTGTTTCTGGGGATTCTCCATCCATACATGCCTTGCCTACTGCTTTTCTGAATTTTGGAGAAAGAGCAAGCACAGATGTTCCAAATGTCAGCACAACGAAAGTGGAAGCTTCCTCAGGGAGAGTCAATTATCCCCACCAAGAGGAGGACAGGACTGCTGAGAGACAGAACCCCTGGCTTGTGTCCACAACTCTTTCAGACTCACCCAACAGCATCGAAAGTGAAGGATTTGAACCTGGCCAGGAAGCAGTTACAATGCTAACCTCGCCTTCCCAGCTTTTGGATGGAGGCACAGAAACACAGTCAGCTCTGTTTGGTCAGGGGGAGACCACAACCATCTCTTCTAACATTGCAGCAAACAGCATTGCCCCTGGAAACAGCCCCCACCAAAATGAGCCACCAACGCTGAGCTCTGAGGAGCCAAACACCCTGGAGGCCGTGACTTCATCATTTTCCCTTCCCGAAGTCACGAACGGATCAGATTTCGTGATTGGCACCAGTGTGGGTTCAGTTGAAGGCACAGCAGTGCAAATTCCAGGTAACTCCCCAGATATGATCCCTGTGGTGTTATGTGTGTTGTGGTATTTGTGGAAGTGCTGCCTGGGCTCTGGTGAGAGGTGTGACAATCAGTGAAATGACAACGAAATCAGCCTGGTTGTGACCCCTACAAAGTGGAGGAGGATGGGGGTGGGTGGTGCCAAAAAACCCAAGCCCAGTGACTTTCCATTGGTGTTTGCATCGTGGAGCTCTGGATCAGACTGGAGGTGACCAGCCAGTCCTAAAAGACAGGGAGGTAACACGGGTTGTGGTAGGGAAATCAGCTGGGGTGATTTCATTTGCCAACTTCCAACAGATGATTTTATCTGGTGGCTTTTCTTGTCAGCGTGGTGATAGTTCTTACACAATTGGGTTCTATGAAGGGTTGCCATTTCTAACATCTTGCAGCTGACTTAGAAAGCAACAGTGCACGTTTTAGGATCAGAATTTTCTATAAAAATGAACTTCTCTTGACCTACAAGATAGCTTTCCACACAGGAGAAAACCAAGACCTTCTTTTCAGCCTGTCTGTAAGTGGTTGATACAGTGTGAGTCTCTTAAAAATTACAGAACTTTTTGTTAGGCATCATTTGCCACAGTATTTTGTTTTTCATGATGGTATTGGGAACCATTTCATCAAATACATGGGTGATGCCAGTAGTGTTACTTCAATTCATATTTTGCCTAGATACAGCTGAGGAAAGAACTGGTCTGATTTTATAGGTTTACTATTATTTTTCCTCAAATAATCCAGGTAGCTGGCAATTTGAAAATGTTTACTGTGGAAATATCCAGTCTGTAGAAGGATAAACAGACAGCAAACACAGAAAAAACACCACTAAAGTGCTTAACAGAGCCCTACAGTTGTGACTTTCAGTGAAGCAGTCCTAAAACAAGCACCCTATTGAATGGATGGGATCAGATCCTTTCCCAAACCTGGTGAAAGTTAGGTGAAATCCTAAACTTTTGCTCATAGGATTTTCTTCTGGAGGGTTTCAGCTGGACCTTCTGCATTCCCATGCCTAGACAGAGAACTTGGTACTGTAAGAAGACTTTGAATCTCTAATTTGCAAGAGTAAAATAGATATTCTTACTTTTTTTTTTTGTCATAAATCATAGCCAGATTGTTTTGGGAAAACATGACCAAAAAAATCTTAATTTTCCTCATGCCTCTGGTTTACAGAACTCTCTTATCCATTTTGTAAGTTTTCAAAGCCAGGGCTTTATTTTTTTCACATCAGAAGGACTGTCTTCAGGATTTCCCTCTCACTGTGAGAAACTAACTCTTAGAAATGGTTTAGTGTGGACTTATTTGTGTGAGTGAGTGCTCCTAGGCATGAAATCAAACGCAAATACCCAGGTATCTAAACTCAGTGGAAATAAACAGCACTGGAAGGCACAAAGCTCTTCAAGGAAATGGTATTTAAACGCTAACTCCCGTAACAACTGAGGATTTCACAGCAGGTAAGTTTTTATCTTAATGTTCAGTCCAGTCACAAATGTATTCAGTGCCTTTGTTTGTATTCTTTAAATGCATTTTTAAGAAAGGCAGGTGGGAAGCACACCTGTGAGAAAAGAAATAAGGCTTTGTGGGCATTGATTGATTAAATATAAGCAGCCAGTCAGTATGTTCTGTGTACCCTGTCATTTGCATTAACTAACCCTGTTCAAGAAAAAAGCATTTTCCATTAATTTTGCATATGTTTAACTGTTTTCAGCTATAATTAATTGTCATGTCATGCAAACTAAATCCTCAACAGAGTATCATGACTGCCAAGTATAGTACAAATTGCTGTGAAAAAGAAAAAGTAATTCCAAGAGTAATTTACATTGGTTCATAGTACTTGCCATATTGTTGTTAAAGTTGAAAGTAGTGATGCCTGAAGACCAGCTTTACTGTTTTATAAATCTTATTTTGAGTAGTTAAGTATGTTAATAGAGTTTCTGTAACTACAGTAAAGCCTGCACTGCCAATGCAGCAATGAAGAAAGATTTTCTTTTTTTCTTCCTGAAAATCAAAAATACACCCTTTCCTTGAAACTAGGGAGTCAAATTCCTTTTTCTACTTGTTTAACAGGCCAAGATCCGTGCAAGAGCAGCCCCTGCCTCAATGGTGGTACCTGCTACCCTCGTGGCTCCTTCTACATCTGTACCTGTCTGCCAGGTTTCAGCGGGGAGCAGTGTGAATTAGGTAAGCTGGTGCCAGCTGGGTGCTGCTTAACTCGAGTTTAAAGCTCTGGTTCATGACACCTGGTGTACTCTAAAGCTGAAGGCTCCATGGACAATTTGAAAAATTCTACACCAAGGCCATGCTTAGTGACAATTAAATGGAGAGTTCCCCATTGCATCTCCCCTTTCCCCTCTCCCCATAAAGTGCACAGGTTTGTGCCCACACACAGGGGTTAAGGGAACTGTAAATGAACTGCAGGAGCTGGAATTCCCAGCACTGAACTCAAAACCACACCAAATAAAACAAAATAGACATCAGTATTTGGGATCGTTCCCTAAGAACTTCCCATAGTTATTTGAAAGGCTGATAAGATAAACTAATCCCAAATGTGAATGGGAAGCTAAGTACTAAGCACAAAACTGGAAATTTTTTGCAGGAAATTTTAAATATTATCATAATCATATGCATCTTTGGTACAAATTAGTATTTTGGTAACGATTTCAGATGAGGTACCTCTTCAAGTTGCCTGTGACATCTTTGCACCTCCTGTGACTGTAGATTTCAAAAGACTCACCTGTGTGGTTCAGAATAACCAATTTTCCTTCCAGAAAGCCAGCCAAAGTATGATAAAATGACTGGAACAAGTAAGACCTAGTATAAAATTTGACCACAGCATATTTTAACATAGAAATACATATTTTTAAAGCCTTCTGCATGATGCAGCAATTATTCTTAGCTGTTTGTTGGTTTATAGATATGTCCAGCTTCTCTCTTATATTTTAATGAGGGAACCACAGCCAGCAGTTCATTTTTGGATGGAGATGTTTGCAAAATCCGTGTTGAAGTTTATGCTGTGGTTGTTTCAGAGGAGCACCACTCATTAGGAAATTTCATATGATCTTTACGAAGAGACACACTAGCTCATAACCTGAGCAAAAGCAACCTATGCTGAAAATAATTATATAAAATTAATTTATGCTCCAATTTAAAAGGTGAAGACAAGGTATTTTAGCAGCTAGAGGAGGCAGGGACAGATATGTTTTGTGTTTACTGTGCCAGACCATGATTGCTATGATGTTTCGCCCTTATCTCGATAAGATTAGACACGACAGAAATGAGAAATGCAAACCAATGGGATTCCAGAGCCTGCTGCTCTGCAGACTGAAATTAGCAGTCTGTTTAATGCTACATGATAAGATTTCCAATATTTGGGTTTCATTAAGATATTCGAGGTCCCTGGTGGCTAATGGGAATTTTTGTTGTGCCAGGGTCACACGCACAAGTCAGATTTTCCACCAGGAGAAGGCTGCAGGACATTCCTCTTCCTCATCCGCACAGTGACCACTGGGATCTTTTGCAATATTTAATTCTTCTGCTCTGAGCTGGTCCCAGTCACCAGCCTGACTAAGGCAGCAGAACATTTCCCTCCTGGGAGTGGGTGGGTGATGGAAGCACTTTTGTTTTGTAGATATCGACGAGTGCCAGTCCAACCCGTGCCGGAACGGAGCCACGTGCATCGACAGCCTCAACACCTTCACCTGCCTCTGCCTGCCCAGCTACGTTGGGGCTCTCTGTGAGCAAGGTAAAGGCTGTTCCCTCACCTCTGCTGCTGGGCACTCATTTCCAGCCCAAAATCCTTCTGGAGTAACAGGGCAAAGCCTCCTAAAAATGAGAATGTGGAAGAAACTGACAAAAATCTGTGGGAAGTCACCGGTGATGAGGAGGGCTCCTAATTTTTGTTAGACTTCCCTGACTTGTGGTTCAGAGTTTTTTCCCATCTCTTGTTTTGCACCAGCCCTATCCACATGCTAGCCTGAGTGGAAGCTGTGTTGTCATGTACAAAACATAAACTGATATATGGGGCAATTTCTGTGTCAAAACAACAGCTCTCAGGTCTTGCTTTTAAGCAACAGTTTTCAGGTGGCTCCAAGCCTGCTTGCTTATGCTGGGAAGACACATAATGAGGCTCTCTCATTACTGTAGTGATACTTAATGAGTGGGATCACAGTTACCTTGTGGCTGTGTTTCTCTCAAAAAATTACATGTGGTGTGAAAGATGTATCAGAACCCATCACCTCCATAAAGCATCAGATGTAGGAATAGTTTAGTGAATAAGACAGATTATATATTCATCCACTGGGAACCACAGCTTTGACAACTCCATCTTGCAATTTTCAAAATCATTTGTTCTGGGATTATTTTAGGAAAAGTAGGTGCAGGATTATCGTTACAAATAGATTGTAAAAGGCTTTCTAAAGCTGGACAACTGAAATAAGATTGAATATCCAAGTGCCTGTAGTTATTAAAAAATTGCCTGCAAGAAACTCCACTGCATTTACAGGAAACATTTGCAGTGCAAGATGCTTACTCAATATGTGGGAGGAGGAATAGCATAGCAGCATTTGTTCTGTCAATAAAATTAATGAAGGCATTTCCATGGAAAAAAAGAAATGGTGTATTACAATGTGCTTGCTAAACTTACGAAAATATTTTTTTCTTTTCCTTTAGCTGAATGATTTTGGTCACAGGTGAATGAACTCAGCCTTTGGATTTGTTTAATTAATATTGTGTATTTTCATGTTTCTCAGCCTCAGTGAAGAGCGGTTTGCAAACTCTTCCAGCTCAACCTGTAGAGATCTGTTTGTTAGAGATGAAAAATCTCAGAGCTGATCATCTCCAGCATTTTTACTGTTTAGCCTTTTCAGCCGTGTGGCTAACCTTGTAACTTGAGAAGGCTTTCTGAATCTTGTCTCCCAAATTAAAAATTGACAGCGTTAAAAAAGAAATAAGTGTTCTCACTCCCTTCCTCCTCCCTTTCATTACAGCAAATCCATAGCAGTGAGTGGCTCTGAGTGCCATGGTAGCTTTAAGCTGCTTTTTATGACCAACCTGAGAGTGCATTTTAGGTGGTTAATGGGAACATTTCCTAGTTTGTCAATCAGAACCAGAGCTGTGCTCTCTCAGCTTTGGAATTTAAATTTCCTCCACTTAAAGTCCTGCAGTGGTTTGGGACTTGGGAAAAGGTTTTAGTGCCAAATTTCCACTCCACCAGACAAAATAAAACTGTGTTGGCGATTCAGACATGGTTGTCTGGCAAGCAGGCTTTATTTCAAGGCATCAGTCCTGACCTCACCAGATTTAAAGACCAGCCAGGACGACAGAATGTGCACCTCAGTGCCACAGGAAAGGTGGAGCTCAGCACACCGAGATTATATTTCATTACTTTTTTTTTTTTTTAATTCAAATAAACTATTAATTTTAAAAAGCTAAAAAAAAAAAAAAAAAAAAAAAAGAAACAGGCTGAAGGGATTTTTTAGGCACAGTGCTGAGCATTCAAAATGCTGTGGGAGGGAATGGGAGCAGGGAGCATGCACTGCCTTTGGAAATGGAGCTCAGAGCAGGAGGTCACCACATCTACACCCACTACACTGGTGCAGAAGAAAATGCAGAGCTCAGAATTTCACCCAAATGTCCCTGTAGGGCTGCTCTGGACTAAGGGATCTTTGACAGGGGTGTCATGCTTGTGTCAGCATCTGGAGGGGACGTGACCAGGGGACAGCACAGCTGCACATCAGGGAGCTCTGGCAGGTGGTGAAGTTAAAGGAACCTTCTGGGTGATCTAATCCAGGCTGAGGCAAATCAGTCCTGAGGCTCAGGGAGCTGGAACTGGCTCCCTGACAGCCCTTCTTCTTGCCAGGTGGAAAGAGTTCAGCAATCCGAGCCCGGGAACATCTTCCTGAAGAGAGCTGAATTTGTCAGATGTTAGAAATAGTGCAGCTGGATGTTCCTTTGAAAGTTTGCCTTTAAACTAGATTGCTAGCTCAGTTAAGACAGCATCACTTCTGGTGCAGGTGAGATTGAAGGGGACAATATCCTCTTTTTTATCTTTTCAAAGGAAAGGTGCATATTCTGCTTGTCACTTGCTGACATTTAAACATTGCCCCTTAACATTCATAAATATCCCTGAAACACTTTTCCAAAGAGTCACAGGAGATTACAGTAAATGTTGGTGTGAGTTTTATTCTGGGAGAGCCATCAGCCTTCCCATTGTCATCCCTCTGTGAAAAGCCCCTATGACAACTGTCAAGAAATGGTAGAGACTTCAATTTAAACCTCAATTTTAAGGGTGAGTTCTCTTTATGAGAACTGGATGAACACCTCTGTGGATTTTCCTCTTATTTCCTTGGCTGGCTAGAGTTTCCTTTTCTTTTTCCTCTTTTCCTGCTCTAGCTGGTGCCTACCTGCTCTCAAGGAATGTTTTAAGCTTAAGGTTTGGTTTGGTTGCAGTTGGACATGCGTGCAAAAATGGCACGTGTGTTTGTAACAAAATGCTCCTCCTTGGGATAATTCAACCAGCTGCTCTCTTCCAGGTTCTGAAAACAAAACAACTGTGTGTTTTAACCACCCTATCAGGAATCATGTGTTCCTATAACCCAAGTTCATTGTTTCAATGTCTGTGGTTACTCCAGTCTCATTTAATTCACTTTGTTCCCAGGGCTTGGTTGGTTGGGGTTGAAGTAGTTGAGAAGGGCTCAGGGAAAAGAGCTTTCTGGAAACAGATGGTCTTTTACTGATGTCTATCAGCTGAAAAGGGATTATTTTGGATATTTACTAGAGAAATGCGTTTCTCCTCGAGATGTGTGGGCTAAGTGGCCTCCAGCATTTCCTCATTAGCTGAAGGCAGAGAGTCACTGATAAAATTCACAGCTCAGTAAGACGCTCATTATGTTCTGGTACCTGTGTCAGTCTTTATTTCCTTTAAGCCTCCTCTGGAATTTCTTTAAAGACAATGAGCCTATTGTCAGCACCTATTGAAAAGGCAGTCCCTATTTATGTCTCAAACCTACACAGAACCCTTTTTTTTAATGCAGTGTTTAGGGATGTTGTTACACATGTTCAACTGCAGTTACAGAGAACAGAAGCTGTGAGGGTAATTCCTTGCACACACCACTGGAAACCCCTGTAAATTGTCATGAACCCTGGACGAGTTTTAAAACACCACAAATATGGAGAACAATGTTTCAGTCTTTGCATCAGATGCTGGAATCAGGTTACAGGAGTCTGTGTCTGGGCACACAATGAATGTGAAGTATTGCACTCAGTAAGTGCTTGCACCTACTCTGCTCCCTGTGCTTGGGTCAGAAAATTTACAGCCACCTGCAATTAGTGTCTACTGGTTCAGTAAAGGCACTAAAATTTATACCCATATGGAGCCCTTGTAGCTCTTTGTCACCCTTTCAGCTTTCTTCATTGAGTAAGGGTTGCACACTGAGGACAAAACTCTGCAGAGGTGAAACTGTCCCCACAGTTTTACTTGCCCAGTTTGCATTTTTCCTCCTCTATCATCTCGAATCTTCCTTTCCCTATATATGCTTTTTCCTTCTTCTCATCAACCTCTCCTCTAAAAAGAAACTAAACTGACCCCAAAAATTCCAACAGACACCAAAAGCAAAATCCCTCAAAAAACAAACCCCAGGGTCCCCAACCACTCCCCCAACCCCAAACAAAAAAAATCCTCTTTTCCAGCATCTAAAAATATAATGTGTATTTTATACCCAAAATGTTTTTTTTTTTTTTTTTTTTCCCTTTTTTTTTTCCCTTTTTTTTTTTTTTTTTTTTTTTTAAAGATTTGGGATGCACACAAGGGCAGAAGTTACTTAACTTCCTTTTGTCAGTGTTTGGCATCTTTTGCCTTTAGAAGAGAAATTGTGTTATTTATAATTCCTGCTCAGGCCATTATATCTAACTTTCTAAACACACTCCTCTCAGTTTTGTGTTTTCAAGCCTCTTTGCCTCCCCAATGTGCCTTTCAGCAGATTTTCTCTCAAATCCTTCACTTCTTCCCTAGCAGAGGCCAGGGAAGGCTTGGTTGGAATACCCTGGAAATCCTCTCTGGCCATGGTTTTCTCAGCTTCTTGTTATTATCTGACTTGTTTCCTGTGGGACAAAGGAGTCCCTGAACAAGATAAATAATAAAATCTTAAGTGCCTTCACAAAGGACACAGGTCTGTTAGTCAGCCTCGTGTGGTTAAACAAATGTTCTAGAAAGCCCAAGGCAGACTAAACTTTAAAAATTACCTAGATGCCAGAGATTAAAGCTGTGTCTGCAGCCTGCACCTCACACAGATTACAAAGAGGGAAAAGATAAAAAAACTAACAATTTGGTTATGTAGATTACATTCCTTTTTTCATAGCTGGGATGACTCAAGGCACAAGCAGTTTTCTACAGTTTAACTTCCTGGAAATAGAATGGAGATAATCAGTGTAAGCTTGATTATGTCTTTGCATTTGGTACATTTATGTCAAAACTGATGACTTTTGGGAAATTATTTTGATATTAGACTCCTAAGACAATGACTACAATTTAATATCAGAGAAATTCTGATAAGCCTCTGATGTGATATGTTTGCATTTTGAAATCCATTTATGTACATGTACAATCTAGTTTGTGTCATTGGGGATTTAAACCCTTTTTGGGAAAAAATAGACAATTTGGTGTGTCAGGCTGGAAATGGCCTCTTCATGCTGTGAATTAAGAACCTGTGCTGTGAAAAACTGTTTTTTGGTAGTAGCAGCTCAAACCTAAGTAATCCCTTAATTTAAGGTATTTTCAGCCATCAGCTCTTGGCATTTACTGCAATATTTGACTGTTTCTGTACTCAGGCAAAAAGAGCCCTTTGGGCCAAAGCATGTTATTGACCATTGACTGCATTGACTTACTGAAAATGAGAAATCCAGTTTCCAGCCCAGATCATCTCCATAACTCTGGACAGGCTGGAACAGTTGGCTTCAGACACTGTTTTACTCGGGGGATTGATAAAATTTGGTGGGAAGTGGCCGATTCCTGTGGGGTGGGGGAGGCCAGGCCTTGTGTTTCTGTTCCTCAGCATCCTGAGGCCCCTCAGGGTGAGCCATCCCATGCTGAGATGTGTTCAGTGTGGCTGAAACACGCTGTAATCTTGTGCTGAAATGTCCTTTTTGATGCCATTGCATCTGTCATGGCTCAAAACTCCCTGCCTTGCCCCTGTTGTTTCTCCCACTCCTCCCTAAAACTTCCTCTTATCACTGGCAGGTCCTTCCCATCCCCAAGCACAGCTCAGACATCACACATTCAGACACCCCACTTCTTTTGCCCTCTTATTAATGCTGATTTTTTCCTTTGATTCGTCCCTGCAGAAGCAAACTTGGAACTGAAACTCTTGTTTTTAGCCATCTATTCTGTGTAAGGCTGCCTAACCTTGGCAGAATAATTAAGGCCAAATCCACAGGTTGGTCCTGTTCCAAGGCTTGCCTTTATTTCTCTTTGAGCTGAAAGGATATAGTGGCTGGTGTGAGTTCTCTCTGTGATGCACTTTTATCAGCACCACGCCTCACGCAAGAACAGGCAATGTGCAATTTCATTACTTTGTATTTCAGCTTTGCAAAGCTCCCTACAAACTGATGCCTAAGGTTGACTTCATCAAGGAAGATGGGTTTTGAGGGAGGATTTGGGGGAGTGAGCTCAGAAAGATAATATTACAGCTTTGCTTCTGCAGACTGAACATTCACAATAATTTCCCTTCATATAATTTTCACATATCAGTTTCTTCCAAACTTAAGTTAGTACAGTCACTTGAAGGACCATTTGTCCTTGCAAGTAAAAATTCCTGTTCCCACCTACAGGCTCAGAAAACTGATGAAATGTAGGTTCACTGCAGTCCAACATCCAGGCATTTCATCCATCCAGGGTAACAGATGAAGACATCCTCCTGAAATTACCCAGATTCAGCTTAATTCAATCAGTGGAAACCCACAAAGTTTCCAATTGCAATTATATGCCTTAGATAAGTAACATTCTTGCAGTTTGTGCTGAAAGTGGGTAAACAGAACTACCTGAAAATGACGTTTCAGCCATGAGTGTTCGACTTTGCGTGCCTTGACAGATGGGTTTTTCATGAAGCTTTGTCCCACAGAAAATCCATTGGCATAGACGAGACATGCCTGGGTTTGGTGCCTTGACAAAACATGTCTAGTTTTAGCACTGACCAAATGTGCCTGGTTTTGGTGCACTGACCAAATGTGCCTGGTTTTGGTGCATAGAGCAATTGTGACTGGTTTTGGTGCATAGAGCAATTGTGCCTGGTTTTGGTGCAGTGACCAAATGTGCCTGGTTTTGGTGCAGTGACCAAATGTGCCTGGTTTTGGTGCAGTGACCAATTGTGCCTGGTTTTGGTGCACTGACCAAATGTGCCTGGTTTTGGTGCACTGACCAATTGTGACTGGTTTTGGTGCACTGACCAAATGTGCCTGGTTTTGGTGCATAGAGCAATTGTGCCTGGTTTTGGTGCACTGACCAAATGTGCCTGGTTTTGGTGCACTGACAGGGATGTGCTCTGTCTGTTTGCTGCAGACACGGAGACGTGTGACTACGGCTGGCACAAGTTCCAGGGGCAGTGCTACAAGTACTTTGCGCACCGGCGCACGTGGGACACGGCGGAGCGGGAATGCCGCCTGCAGGGAGCACACCTGACCAGCATCCTGTCCCACGAGGAGCAGATCTTCGTCAACCGTGCGTACCCACCGGGCTCCTCGGCCCCACATCCCGGTGCCACCACACCAGGGAGACCTGGAGGTGTCAGGGAGTGGCCAAAGGAGGGGCGTGGAGATGGGGAAGGGTCTAGACAGGTGTGGAGGTCACCTGGGCGGTTTGGTTGGAGAAGGGGAGGTCAGACCTCATTGTGGTCTCCAACATCCTCTGAGGGGCATCTCTGACCTCTGCTCCCTGTGACAGGGACAGAACCTGAAGGAATGGCCTGAAGTTGTGTCTTCATACTTCTAGAATGTTAAAAAAACACACTTTATGTTATAAACGTTTACTTCCACAGTTAATACAAGTTCTCTATCGCTATTAAGTTATTATTCATTAAATAGAAAATACATTTTTGGGGAGGGATGAAAGCAGGAACTTTTGTTTTGCCATTGAAGGTTTTTGAAACATTTTGTTTACTGGAGACTTAAGGTGTTTTGTGCATATGACATCAAGCCAATGTCACCACGTATCATGTGTAGTTAGGCATAAAGAAATAGCTACTGTATTGTATTGTAAAATTTAGACAACACTGGTCACAGCCTAACCAAAACTTGAAAAATGTGGGTTAGAATATGTGATTTTAACTTTTTTTCTTTTCTTCCCCTCATGTGTTCTCAGGTAGGAAATTAATTCTCTTTGCCTTGGTAGACACCACTGGGAGTGAAGAGACAGGGTTGTTTAAAACTGTTAGATGAGAATCTGCATTTTTATACACATCCCAAATTAAAGCCAAAAATCTGAAAAAGATCCTCTAAACCAGTCTTTAGGACAAAGAGCAGAAAAATCTTAAGAACAGGATGTCTGATTCATTCCACATAAAGTTATTTTCTTCGGCGAAATCTCTTCCATTTATGGGAAGGTTAATAAAAATACCCTTCTGGTTCCCTAGGTATTGGCCATGACTACCAGTGGATTGGCCTCAATGACAAGATGTTTGAGCGTGACTTCCGCTGGACTGATGGTAGCCCACTGGTAAGATGCCTTTGAGCTGAAATCACTCACCCATTTCTTTTTGTGCTTATCAAATTTCCACTAGCAACGAGGGAAGCTGCATAAAAAAACCCCAAAACAAAACAAAACAAAACAACAACCCCCCCCCCCACCAAAAACCAGCAAAAGAAAAAACCCTGTCACTAAATATGGACCCAAGCAAACAGCTAGTAAATTCATTCTGGGACACCTAATATTTTGTGGTTTAGCTCCAAGGTCTTGTTCCTAGTTCCTGTTATTGTATGTGTGGGAACTCTCAAAGGTTTCAAACAGAAATACTCACAAATCTGAGACTGTGGTAATTTAAGGGTCTCTGCTGGAGTTGGTTTGTGATCTTGCCTTGCACAAGGCCATGTGTGGCAATTCTCCTCACTCACCAGGATGCATTTTTGGGTGATGATCTGGCATTCAAGCTCTTGCCGTTGCTGGGTCTCTGGGGTGCACAGAGGAGCCTCACAAGTATTCCTGGAGCCTGCTCAGTGTGGCAGCTCTGCAGCAGCCATCCTTAGCTGGTTCAGGAGGCCTGTTTACCCATATTTCACCCATAAAATGTTAAGATGCTGTTAATACCTCTTGCTGACTTAAAACAAAAAGGGAAATCAGCAGAAGGAGAGGGGAAACATCTTCACCCACCATCAGCAAACCTAAATCAAAGAGCTGATGGACTTAGGAAATGATCAAACTCTTCCCCATCCAAAATAATCTCTTCTGTAGGAGGAGCAGGAGAATTATTTGCTGTTGAGCACCCAGTGAAGAACATTACATTAAGAAAAAGCCCAAACTGGTTATTATTTTCCCTTCCAGTAGTGAACTTTCAGATCAGAGGGCATCTGGGCACACCTGTTGTTGCTGCAGACCATGTGGTTGCAGCTGGTGTAAACAGACCTGGGGCAAGGCAGGCTTCATTTATTGACATCTCATGTAAAAAACCACAGCCTAAAAGTGCTCTGAAATGGCTCATAAATGAGACATTTCTTGGGGACATGGCTGTGTGTGGCAGGTGACAGCAAAGAGGGGTGGGGAATGGTGGTGAAGGTTTCTGTTGCCTCACTGGTGGCTCAGGGCATCGGGGGTGGTACCAAGGCACCCACTGGTGATCCCAGACACCACGTGTAAAATAAGATAAATGCTTAAATATTCCAAAGACAGAGTTGTTGTGCCACTGATGAACCACTCTGGTCTAGTGGAAGGTGTCCCTGCCCATGGTTCCTCCCAGTCCAACCCATTTTATGCTTCTATGAATTTGAGGAAATTAAAATCAGAGCTGAGGTCGCATTTTCTAAATTCAGGCTGCTGACAGAATGGGGCACTATATTTTTACTGCAATTTTCAATCTTAAGAAATTAAGATGTTCTAGGAACAGAGTGGTACCATCTGTCCAACAGATTTCTGTTTTGATTGATCTTTTTTCCCTGGCTTATTTTTCTTTCATTTTTAACAACTTCCCTCCATCTCTTCCTTTGGAAACAATTTAGGTGTCTCTTGAAATCATTTATGTTCATTGCTCCAATAGATTTTCTTCATAACTTATTCCATATGGTTTCTGGATCCCATGGTTCTGAGCAGCTGCCTCATTTGTACCTTTTTCCCTGGCTTTTAACTTATTTCTCATACCTCCTAACCACTCTTGTTACAGTGATTTATTACTTCTCTAGTAATTAATAGGAATGAAAACATAATTAAATATGTGCATCCAATCTATTTCCCTGATGATATCCAAAAATTGCAGTGAATTTAAATATCATGCAGGTAGAAAATTTGCCTTTTTTATGTGGGTGCAGGTAAGCAGAATTCATGATGGCTTTAAATGCATTACCATATTTTGTGATCATAAAAATCAGCATTGTTACACCAACACTCAGGTTCTAAATTGAATTTCTGAGTTGAGAAGTGACTCTTGCCTAGGGTCAGAATTTTAATAGCCTTGACATAGTATTATGTATCAAGTGCATCTGTACTGAGCTGTTTCTAAATTTGTTTCCCAACTCTATGCACTTCCCAAAAAATACTGTCTATCCATAATTTTATTCAACACTTCTGGCATGGGGGAAAATTTGTCAAGCCTGCTGGGGATCCCCCTGATATCAGTTTTCTTGGGGATACTATCAGAAGAGTGATTGTGCAGATACAAGTGGTGCACATTCATCTTTACCTTGATACTTCTTTGAATTTTCTCCAATAACACCTTGGTTCAATCCAAAAAATCATGCTTGCATGATTTTATGAGGTTTTATGGATTAAAAATAAACCCCTAACAGTTCTGATGCTTTGTAGACTTAAAAAAAAAAGCAAATTAACAACAAGAACAACATCAAGACATGTTGTGGGAGACAAGTTTCTCTTTCACATGAATTTTCTTTCTGAACCAAAACAAGCCCCTAGAACTGAGAATTGGGAATGTTTGATACACAGTCCCCACTACTGGAGACACAGAAAAAGGTTTATATTACTTTGGTACTCATTTCCCACCAACATAAGGAAACCAACAGAAATATGCAGCACACTGACAGCAACTCTTTTGTCAGATATTTTATTGGCAATTTTGGGGAAAGGGATAAAACACCTTTTTTTTTTTTTTTCTTCCACCTAAAATGTTTTCCAACCAATGGGTTCAATGGAAGGAAATAATTAATTTTTTGACATTTTCAACCCTTGACAAGTTGTGTTTTTCCAGATTTTTTTAAACTGAGGCCAAGAGTCAGCCACCATTAAACATGATATTTGGGCAAAGGGTGTAAATGAGAATACAGAATTAAGGTTCTTACTGGGAAATCTACACTGAACCTAAAGTAACCTTGACAGGCTCTCAGCCCTTATGAAAAAGATTGTTTAGGTGCCTAATAGTGGACTAAGTATAGCCAGCCACTGAATTCTTCCTTTTTCACCCCTGTAGAAAATACTCTCTATTAACAATTCATCAAAACCAGCAGCAGCAGTCAGAAAAACCCCCCCAAGCCCCCTGTATTCTTGTGCTCATTTTTTGTGCTTCAACTGTAATTTATGTTGAACTTGGAAAATATAGGGAAAAAGCAAGTTTTGGAAAAGATGAAGAGTGGTCTTGTAAATTCATGCTCTGGCTCTCAGAGTTCCTGGAGGAAAATGTTGGTGTCTTGAATAATGAAGTGAATACAATCAAATTCAGTGAGAAAGGAAGAAATAGTATTTAAATCTACTTGGCATACTTGCATTGAGTCTGCCTGTTTTCCATTTTAAAAAACCCCAAAAACCCGGAAAAAAATCTACCTTTTAGGACAAGAAAAATTATCTTAATAAAATAGAAACAGGCCCACTCCTAAATCACATTATTGAAGGTTCTGCTCCTGAATAGAGAATTTGAGGATACTTTTTGATCTACCTCAGAAATGTCTGATGCATCGTTCATTATCTGTGAGATTTCAGGGGCTTTTGGCAAGTTTATTCCTTAACTGTAAAGTGGTTTTAATTCAAAACCAGTTAGCACTTTCCTGCCTTTCAGGCAAAATGGCACAATCTTGTGCAAATAAAGCCTCACCATCTGCTGGTAAAACACACATTTTCAGCTTGTTGTACCCACTGCAACCCAAACACAGACTGGGCTTGAGAAGAGCAAAATTACTTGAACAAAGTGGTTGTGTCCCACCTCTCATGCCCTAAATTTTAATTGTCAGCTCAGGTGGCACTTTCCACCATAAAGAAAATGGTTTTCAGGTAACTGGTCTATCCTTACAGGATTTTTTTTTTGCCAGATGAATTTGCTTATATTTTTCTTCCTTGTTTGAATTTTCTTTGAAAACCAATTTGGGATCTTCTTGGCTAATGCCAGAATTTATCTTCAAAGTACTCCTTGGCTTACCTTAGCATTGTCCAACAAGCAGAATAAAATAGGCTTTAATTACAGTAAGCTGTGGGATCCAATGGCTGCTCACATGTATCTGGTTTTTTTCTGATTTGCTGTGCTGTATCAGGGTAGCAGGGAGCAATCTTTTCTCATCTACATCATGCTCCTTCTCTCCTTTTTTTTTTCCTTTTTTATTCCTCTTATTTATTTATTTTTCTGTTTTCAAAAGAAACAACTTTTCAGTGGTTCTGTTGGTTGGGAGAGGTGGAATGCACTTTTTGGAGCCGATGACACAACAAAACAATTTTTGAGCAAAACACCACCACCTTTTTTATGGGAAGGGCAAGGAGTTGTTGGACCTTTCCTTTTTATACGAAGGGGAAGGAGCTGCCGGCAGCTGTGTTAGTGCAGCACAAAGAGTGGGTGTCCTTTCAGGAAACCCAGATCCTCACACCTTGGGCAAGTTCAGTGGGATGAGGATGCCACAGGACTGGGAGCATCACCTGAGGCTGTGTGCACAAGCAGGGAGCTGCAAACTTTGGCAAATCTGCCTGGCCCCTGATTTGGGGTAATTTGTCCCAAAAGTGAGGGTGGTGAGAGCAGGCCCTGAGGTGTGCTCAGAGAACTCGCAGCTCCCCAGCTCTTTTAGGGCTTTGTTAATCATCACTTCCTGAAAATCAAACCAATCTCTGCTCAAGATGTTTCAGGTATGATTACACTGATAGATTCATGAGGCAGGACAGAATAATACAGTGGTTTTTAGAGCATGTTTTGCCAGCTCTGCTTTTCTTCTGCTCAGGGTAGTTATAGGGCTGTTCTGTTGGCTTTGGTGTGGGAGAACATTATTTTCCCTCTGATTTACATTCTACAGTGCAATGAAAATGGCTATATGCAGCCCTTATTTACATTTAGAAAATTACAGAATCTAAATTGTTCTTGAACTTTACTGTGGACTTTTCTCCCAGCACTTTTCTAACAGTGAGCAACCCTTTTAAGTATGTATCAAGGACAATCTTCACCCCACAATTATCTATAAGGCTCTAAGCAGTGAAAACAAACATATTTGGGAAAAAAAACCCCACAGTGATCCAGGAGAAGGAAGCAAGGCCCAAACACTCACAGAAGTGTGTGAGCAGAGGAATTTGCCTGCTTGGATCTTTTTATACTTTGAATGTGATGCAATACAAACTACAGAACAACAAAACTTACATTATCAAGCGGAGACATTTAATAATTGATCAAAGGGAGAGAGGACACAACAGGGTCGCTTGAAAATACGCCAGAGAAATCGAATTTAAATAATTCACTTAGCTCTGTGAATGGCAACTTTTACAGCTGTAAAGCACACCCATCCAAACAGGGGAAAAAAAAAATAAAAGAAAAAAAAAAAAAAGAAAAAAAAAAAAAATCTGGTGTTGCTTTTGGCAGCTCCCCCTTTTGTGTTTGCTAAGGACCCTTGTGAGCAGGCACGGCAGACAAGGAGCCCTTTGGAGCTATTCATGTTATGGATTAAGCACATACAGCAACTTGGGGCCGTGCCCAGGGCCCCCTCCCCACGAGGGGGGTTATTCACATCCCCTGGAAAACGCTGCTGATAATTAGTGCTTTGTAGGGCGGTGAGCTCACTGCCATTACATAAGATTAGTGCTGTAATAAGGAGCTGGCCAGCGTCTGTGGCCAGATTGTCTGTCACTGGGAGAGTGCTGCCAGCCAGGAAAGGGACAGGGCATTTTGCCACTTTTAAAGCTGCACAGAGACCCTGCCTTGGGTTTTCCTCCCCTTCAGCACAAGGGGAGTTTATGCTTGTGGCTCCTCAGGTTGTCAGTGTTAGGTAGCTACATTAAAATAAAAAATAAAAAAAAAAAAAAGGAAAAGAAGGAAAACAATCCAGAAACTTAATTCTGGCAAAAACAAAGCCCTCTCTTTTACTTCCTTTATTGGTCAGTGAATCAGAAGGCCTTGACTTGAGCAAATCTGTAACTGCACCCCTCTCAGAAAGAGTAACTTCATTGAACAAACACACACAAACACAAAACCCCAAAACCTTCAAAAGGCACGGAGTATTGTAGTGAAGGAGCCTGCCTCTGAGGGTTAAGTAAAGCAAACAAACTAAAAAAGTGCTGTAGTCAGCTGCAAACAAAAAGCTCATTGTGCCCATGTCCCACAGGATCCTTGGAGAAGGAGATTTTAAACCTACCAAATGTTTTGGTTCTGTGCTGCAGTCAGTCATTACGGCCTCTTTTTAAGATGCTCATTTGACCTGGGTTTAAATGGTGGAGAACTATATAATGTTATTAATGACAGGTATATTTTTGGTGCAGGATGTCGTAACGAGGGCCTCTTGGACAAAGTGGGGTTTTGTCTTGTTTTTACCAGGGGGCTCAGCAGTTACTTCAGAGACTTGTTACTGCTGGGCTAAAATTCTTGGACAGCTTCAAACCTGCAGTAATTGTTGACAAAGTGCAGGATTTTCTTTTTTTCTTTTTCTTTTTTTTTTTCCCTCCAGTGGCTCTCCTGGTAGCTGTGCACAAAAAGATTAAATCACACCCCACACAATTTGCATCAGGCTGCTAATATATATTCATGTCAATGAGATTCCAAAACAAATATGAATTACACCAAACTAGCACTTACCACCCTACTTTCTTAGCCACTCATTTTTTAACATGATTTCTCAGCTGCTAAAGTGACTTCTGAGAGCCCATCACACACAGGGCACCCTCAAAATTTAACTGTGCAGTGTGTGATGAAAGCTATTATTCTGAAAACGAAACATGGTAAAGAATAGGTAAAAGTCCACGGCTTCATTTAGCTTTGATAGGGTTAATGAAAGTTATAATTCTGAATAATTATAATTTTGGAGAAACTCTGGGCTTTGGAGCAAGTAGACAGCGTCACCTAGTGGGGTTCCACTGCCACGCTCGCCGTTTTCTGCTTCTCACGAAAAAATCGTCATTCTGTGGCACTGTGTTAAAACATCCCAGAGCTAGTCATCTGCTCCACCATACAGTCATTTCTTCCCAAAACTACAGGATTTTTATCTTTCAATTTCGTTAGGCAGCCTTTTCTCCACTGGTCGAATTTCGATTTCAAAGATTTGTTTCCCAAATTATTTACTTCTGCAGAGCTCCTACTGCTTGTTCAATCTGCAGTCACTTCTTGTGGCTACCCATACATGCACATGAATGTATGTTTTCCAAACTCCCCCGTTTTGTTGTTTTTTTTTTTTTTTTGCAAGCTGCTGCACAGGACTAAAAAAGTTTTTCCATGCATTCCATCTCCCTGTTACCAAAAAACCCAACCCCTGCAAGTGAAATCTTTTGCAGAAGTTCTTAGCAAAGCTCCTCCTGGGAGTTTGTCTTGCTCACAGTGTGACTCAGTCATGGGGAGTGTTGGGCTCCTGCCTGCTCCAAACTCTGCCAGTTTCCCAAATCCTATGCAAATAAAACTCAGATTAGGAGCTAAAGGGAAGGCATTCAACCAGAACCTAAAAAAAAATATCAGGATCCCGACATGTGATTTTTGTGCATACTTGTAGATAAGTTTAAACATAGGAGCTGTCTTCAAATTGATTTCTCTCCCAGCAAAGATTTATGCAGACACTTGGTCCCTCCTCCAAGCAATTATTTTCGCATCTGTCTGAGTCTGCATGTGATCTTCCCTGTCTTTGTCCCCCTTAAGGCTTTACCCGTGCCTTTAAATCAAGGTGTGTGCTTTACCTCTCACTGAAAGGAGTTTTTAATCTCAAGAACGTTTTAGGGGAGTTCTGTCAGCCTGCTTCCATTCATAAAACTAAACAGAAAAATCCTTTTCAGGACTGGAGGGAGTTTTAGTGGAACAAAGCCTGCACTATAGGGTAACATTGTCTTTCCCATGTAAAAATGCATTTAAATATTAGCTGACCTTAATGGAAGTATTTCATACACTGCCAAATCTTCACAGAAATCTGTTTGAATTTTTTTTTCCTATGGAAAAGAAATGCAATCCTGTTTAAACTTCCCAGGTGTCTCCTGTAACAGCACCAGTGCTGTGCAGCAGCATGAGTCACAAATGAGAGTTTCCTGGACTGATGCATGTGCTCTATGTAACCTCGTGCTGATCTTGCTGAAGTTCAGCCACCGGGTAATTCCTGAGATTCACTGAAAGTGAGATGTAATTTTTACTTAAGCTGTCCAATTATAACAACCCCCACAGTGAGGGACTCATTCAAGGCCTTTCCTGATAAAGATTTCTAAGGCTCTGTCTGCTACTGTGTTGAAAAATAAAAGTGTATTCCTGTTCTTATCAGAGCTATGGCAGGAGAAGAAAATGCTGATAGTAAGGTTTGCAGGGGTGGTTTCAGCTTAGTGATAAATACCAGGCAGGAAATGTTGCTTCACTTTCAGATGAAATGGCACAGAAAGTATCCAATCAGCCAGTCCCTACCTCCTCCATTGTTGTTTTTTCTCTAATTTGCCTCATTAGTCTTGCATTAGGGAGGAACCAGATAGGGGAGTAGCCAGAACAAAAGAAAATAAAAATCACAACTGCAAGCTCCAAAAAGTGCCAAGACAGATTTGTAAAGACAGTTTATTTAAACATGCTGAAATCATGTTTCCTTTCCCCAGAAGGAAAAGCCTTAACCTGTAAATCTAAATAGATTTATTTCAAGTAAATGATTTCCTAGATTCAGTCCTGTGCAGATGATTACTGGCCTTTACACAATACCGAGGTCAAGCAGTAAAGTTTTGTTGGCACCAGTGGGTTTTTTATTGTGCCTCGTTAAACACAGTGCTCGTTGGCTGTTGTGGAATGCAAAATCCGAGTGACTGATCTCAGGCACTTGATGAAATTTGGGAGATAAAAGAAGGGCTGAAATTCCCAAAGGAGTGTCTCAAAGCTGAGATACTCCTGGATCCACCTGGGCAGTGCAAGCACCTAAAAGAGCTGAATGGATTATCCATTAGTAAGGAAATGAGCCCATCAAGAAAGGCTGCTTATCTGAAAATTTAAATAACAAATCTCCCACGAGGTGGGTTCTTGCCCATGATGGGAAGATTATGCTCCTTCTGTTTAATTAGCAGCCATCTGAATGAGAATAGGTAGAGACTGGCTAATAAAGTTTTCTGCTTTACAGCTCTTGCTATAATCCTGGTTTTTTTAGCTCATTTTATGTGACAAGTCAGTCTGCCACCAACACGACTGTGAGTTTATGCAGTGCCATATAAGGAAATCCTCCCCAAAAATGTGGAACTTAACTAAATGTCCTCATGGGCTTTTGAAGCCATCATTTCCAAACCCCTCTTGTGAGGCAAGAGAATAGATTTTCCCTGTTTTATGGGCTGTGAATGGCCAGCCAAGTGCGTTATCTAGTGCCACGTAGGAAGCCTGAAGAGCTGAATCCCAATTCAGCTCCAGCTCCAAGTCATGGACCATCCACAATCTGCAGGAAAAATTCTCAGGGCCTTTTAGCAGAGAAAGCCAGAACAAATAAATACAATGTGACAGAGAAGGCTTTGATTTCAACAATAAAACCAAAATGTGCAAGTGAAATTGACTAATTGTTACAGCATAATTAAAAGCATAAAGAGTATAATTTCCAGTTCTCATCCTGAAATGATGGTCAGGACCAAATGAAGGTACAGAGACCACACCCCTGTCCCTGGGGCTAGGCCCTGCACCCACCTGATTACACAGAAATCTCAGGTTTTTGAGGAAAAGTCCCAACTGAGGGTGCTGAGAGCTTTGCAGAGTGTGTGGTGCAGTGGTGTGTGCCTGAGCCTGATGTCTGTGCTTGATCAAGGACAGGTTGTGGTAAATAACACAGAATAAAATAACACAGAGTAAAATAACACAGAATAAAAAATTTTAGTCGATTTTGGTATCAGTTGGACGAGGCTTGGAGCAACCAGATCTGGTGGAAAGTGTCCCTGCCCATGGCAAGGGGTGGGACTGGATGATTTTAGTTTCCTTTCAACCCAAACCATGATGAGATTCTGTGATTGTTCTAGATCTCCCTCTCCTCAGCCACCTCTGCTGGAGGAGAAGTGTGGTCAGCCAAAACTCCTCTGAAGTACATTTATACAGTATATTATGAATATTCATATAATACTTAATATTAATGAAGTATATTCTACAGTAATGATGTACATTTTTGTACATAATTAAAGTTATATGTCCAGAAATGCACATTCTGGAAGTGCTTTGCCTTTTAATACAGAGAAAAAATTCATGTCTGTTGTGGTAATGTTGCTTAAAAACCATAGTAGTGACAGTTTTTAGGTCACTCTGTGCAATGACCCAGTGTCAATATTTCTGATAAGGACTAAAAGCCTTACAGCAACTTTTCTTTCATGCATTCACTAAATATGTTGTTCTGTTTAAGGTTTGTCTTATGAATGATACAGCTGAGAGCATTGGCAAAGATGTTTCCCCAATAATTTTTTGCTGATATGGGTTTGCTGGAGATGGTGCAGGCACCCAGATCTACACTAGTGAAAACCAGATTCATGCCTATGCTGATGCAAACATCTAATCCATAAGAGAAGTGCAAAATATTAGTTTGTTTGTCGAGTAGCCTACTCCACTCAAACTGTGAGAATCTCCTTGTATCATTGTCCCATTATCAGGGTCTAAATAAGGAATTGAAAAACTACAGAGGGGCTGGGTGGGGACCTAAGAAAGCAATTCAGCAGTCTGGAACTTCCTCTGCTAAGCAATTCTGGCACCAGACCCAGGCAAAATCAGAGCTCCTCAGCCAAAATAAATGTGTGCAATGACGATATCAGATGTGAGGTAACAGCAAGTCATGCTGGAGGATATCAGACATTCCTGAACAAACCACAGGGCCTAGATGTAATACTCAGCCACTACACTGCAGCCCTGCCAGCTAAGCAAACACAAATTTTGGAGTCATTTTGGCAAGGCAAGTAAGAGCATATGGAGTCTGTGTGCTGAGGGCTGCTGAGCACCTCCAGCTCACACGCCCCCGATAGCCCCTAAATATCCTTCATTCCCACACTCTCATCCCCATGGAAGCAAGCAGCTCTGCAGCATCATTTCCACAAGAAACAGCTGCAAGGATTGTTGAAAACTTTCCTTGGCTCTCAGGACGTTATTGATGAAACTTTCTGCCACTAACCTTACAGCTGTCGTTAATTTTTTTGTGTGTATCTATGCACACACTCTTAAAAGCCAATGGATCCTAGACTTGACTAAGAGTTGGTGTGCACTGTAATTTAGGACTGTTAAACACTGAAAATTTGAGATGGAGTTAATTTAGTTCCAGATGAAAAGGGGGATGTTTTATTAGAGGTAATAAATTCAATGTAGAACAAATTTATTCAGACTGTGCTGGTTAAATTGCCTGGATAATTAAAACCTATGATGGGCAAGATGACACGTGGTAGGAAAAGGTTAAGTGTTTAACTCATTTTCCTTTCATAGTTTGATTCACTGCAAGGTAAATACTACGTGTGTGGGGTATGTTAACTTTATTTCTAAAATGTGTTCACCCAGCCAGTGAATAGGGGTTATTTCACGAAGGTAAGAAAATAGAAAGCTAAACTTTCATGACATTTATATGGGCCAGCTCTAGTCAGAAAGATGTAAGCACAGAGGAAAATATAAGCACTGCAGAAACAGTGTCATTTTGCCCATACAAGGGGCTAGCTGCCTGCTTAATGTCTGGCATTTATGTGAATTCCAGTTCTTACAGAGATCTATTTTTATCCTTCCTTAAATTCTTCCTGGAGTGACACAACAGAAATCCCAGCGAAAGTCATTAGGAGTGGTTTCCAAATATTTCCCACATATTTTCCAAATATTTCCCACTTCCCAAAGATCTCCCACTTTTCTTGACATAACATTATGCAAGTCTTAGACTCCTGTGCTTTGTTTGGAGGCAAGGTGAGGGATTGTCCCACCTCTGCTGGCTGCCAGGACAGGAGGCTGTCCCCTACAAGAACTGCTGCACAAGTTTCAATCTACTTTTCCTGCTGGTTGATTATAAAAACAGACCAAATCCTCCTGAATTTACATCCAAAAATGACATTGTGCTGGTATTTCACAGCTATTTGAAGGTTTCTTGGTGACTTTTTTGTTGTTTGCTTTGCCCATACCAAAAAACATATTTCTACTTCTAAAAGCAGTGCATTTTGAAGAAGCACTTTCTGCTTTTATTCATATATTTTTATGGATGTTTGAGGCTGGTTTTTCAACAGAGGGCAGAATTAGAATGACCATTTCTAAAGCTAAGAGGCTGCTGTCTGGGCTCAGTCTGCCACCTAGCATTTTTAGTGGAAACACCAATCTCCAGTGGCTTTGGGGGCCACCTTCTGACTCTTTCACTCATGTTGCACCTAATTCTGCATGTAATCCTGTGGAATGACCTCATTAACTGAATGAAGTCCAATGTCATAAATAATCCAAGTCTGGGAAGTTAGTCTGTAATTTCTCACTTAGTAGATGTGCACTAATGAGGGTCATGGGCTATTTATTCTATTTTCCTGCATTATACTTCATGACATTCATGTAGGAAATAGTGTTTTTGACACACTTAGAATCCAGTTTTGCTTGTGTCTCTTTGTTGTGTTCACCTGACATCAGTTTACTGTAAATGAGAAGTTAGACCAGAATATTTTTCCCCTGGAGATGATCTTTAATATAAGTGTGAGGATGTTATAAATCTACCTTTGTTTAGCCCATGTTTAGAAGCCTGAATCAAGCAGCTGAGTTTGCTTTTCACCACAGGTGATACCATGAGCTCTTTTGTTAATGTAAATATTCTCCAGAACTGGGAATTATGGTTTTGCTTCTCTTTTCTGCAGCAATATGAGAACTGGAGACCAAACCAGCCAGACAGCTTCTTTTCTGCTGGGGAAGACTGTGTTGTTATAATCTGGCATGAGAATGGGCAGTGGAATGATGTCCCGTGCAATTATCACCTCACTTATACCTGCAAGAAAGGAACAGGTACAAACTTTGCAATGGCAGAAGCATAATTTGCTAAATTGACATTTAATACTTTTTACCATGTTCTCTGGACCTTGATGGATCCATCAGTTTTCAGTCCCTCATTATGAACAGCCTGTCATTGAGGATGACATGAAGAGTCCTGAAAAAAGAACTTTTTCCTTAAATGCTTGTAGTAACTTCACTGGTTTTCAGGTTTCTAAAAAAGAACTTCTTTGTGTGAGTATGCCAACTTTTTGGCTTGAATTTACATTTAGAATTTAAACCAAAAAGGCAGTACTGACCACAATATCTGCCATTTTCCAATTACCATCACTCTTGGTTTACAAGACTGGAGATCTACAGGGCAGACTGATCCCTCTGTCCTGGGTGCTCCCCTTGGGAGTCCAGCTGAGGTCCCTTGTCACCTTCCCTTAGCCAGGGCTCAGAGGCCAGTCCCAGTTCAAACTGGGCTTGCAAACCGGAGTTTTGGGTGATGCTCTCTCTCCTTTCCAGTGGCTTGTGGCCAGCCTCCTGTGGTGGAAAATGCAAAGACCTTTGGGAAGATGAAGCCTCGTTACGAGATCAACTCCCTCATCAGATACCACTGCAAGGACGGCTTCATCCAGCGCCACATCCCGACCATCCGCTGCCAGGGCAACGGGCGATGGGACATGCCCAAAATCACTTGCATGAATCGTGAGTTCTCTGAAAGCAAACCAGTGGCAAATCAGAAACAGCAGGCTGATTTATGATTAATAAATGGTGAATGTGTGTTTTAAGAGAGGAGCAAGTCTGGTAGGACGGATTGTGGTGGAAAAGCACCAAACCTCCAAAGCTAATGGAGATTTTCCTCTTCTGTTTTTACTGATGCTATGGAGTGGCAGCCTAGAACAGAGGCTAGAGAGAGTTAGAGCGTAAAGTGGGATTTATTAAAGGCCTTCAGTAGATACACCTTGGGCTGTCAGAAGCCTCCCAGAGGCTAAACCCAAGGTGGATGATGGTCATGAGTTTTCCACACAATTATAAGTTTGGTCCATTTGCATATCAGGGGTTAATCCTCCAATTACAGCTTCAGATAATGAAGTCATTTACCCCCAGTTTCCTCCCTCAATTCATTTTTATTTATACTTTTGGGCCTGAGGCTGTGGTGTGTCCCTGAGTTTCAGGCCCAGAGGGATTGTGCTGTGTGACCAAAATGTGAAGACAGTAACCAACACTCTACATGGAGTTTAGAGTTACACCCTAACGCAGTACAGGATCTGACAAACATAAAGGCTATAATCCTAAGGCATCGCTACAGAAGGCATTAAGATTATTTTAAAGTTAGCAAATCCTGTAATCAACAGGTTCCTAATAATGCTAATAAATCTTTCTGCAGCTGTGTGTATGCCTCTAACACTGCCACAGCTCCAGTTAATCATTTGTTTACCCCCTAATTAACAGAGAGTAAATGCAAATGTGTTGTGAAGTGTAGCCAGCCCATCCTCAGTTTGATTTTAAACTAATTCCCCTTGTTTGTTTTTTTTCCCCTTCTCTCCTCCCTTCTCTCTGCAGCCTCCACATACCAAAGGACTTACTCTAAGAAATACTACTACAAACACTCCTCATCAGGCAAGGGCACATCTTTAAACTCCTCCAAGCACTACCACCGCTGGATCAGGACGTGGCAGGACTCGAGGCGCTGAGAGCTAAATGGTGAATTGGGGATTTCCACCATTTCAGCCAAAGTCATAACTTCCTGTGCCTTTTTCTATCACTTATAGGAGTATTATCGAATCGTTTTGAAACTATGGACTGCAGTATTCACGACGCGTTTTGCAAAAAAAAATAAAAAAAAAAAAGAGAGAAAAAATAAAAATTACGGTGTTTATCAGAAAAATTTAAGAAATAAATAAAAAAGAGGAGAAGTGCTTATGGGGATAAATGGAAACCATTTCCAGCCTATAAAGATTATTAGTTTTCTATATGCCATCGGTGTGGACCATTTTATGATATGTACCAGCCTTCTGCAATATTTAAACAGCTCAATTTTAGCACCAATGAAAATGTAAATAAGATGATTTTAATGTTGTTTGACTGTGTGTTGTTTTTAAAATCCTGTATATAAAATGAAAAGTCACACTAATTTCAGGCATATTTATGGTTAGAACGGCCTCAGAGGTCTTCAGTCATTTATGACATTGTTTCTGTGTTGTTTACCTAGGCTGGAAATGGTTGAAATAAAGACTTCACTGACTGAAATTTGCAATTATCAGGTGAAGATAAACACGCAAGTGACATGACTTTTTTTTTTTT
>VWZP01006297.1:122260-136234 GCA_013396995.1 Dicaeum eximium | reverse complement strand
TTTTTTTTTTTTTTTTTGGTTTTTTTTTTGTGAATGAAAGTCTAAAATCTTTGTAACTTTTATATCTGCTTCTGTTTCACCAAAGAAACAAGGTTTTGCTATACTGTGACTTGTCTTGTTATTGCATGTCTTCCTGTTTAAATCTATGCAATGTGATTTTTTTCATATGAATACAACTAGACTGTCAGGTACTTCACAATTACCATGGGCTTGGTCAGGTGCCCACTGGAGTCAAAGAGTCAGCTGGCTGAACTTTAGTAGGTGCTGGATTTGACTTTCTATGAGCAGCTTTAGGGGATATTTTAAGATATACATTGTATGTTTTGAAGTTGATTATTGCTTGTAAAAGTCAAGGCTCTGTTCATAAATATACACTAATCTACACATCACTTCCTTGTACCAGAAACACACAGAACAGAAAATATATTTTAACACTTTGCAAACTTTCTCACCATATGTATAAAAAACCCTGCATAGATTTGTTTTCTTGTCTACTTGTTGGATTTAACAATGTTGTAAGACATTCAGATAACATTGTGATTGTAGTTTTAATTAGGTTAGATGCAGTGCTTATATTGATTTTTTTTTCACCTCCTTCTATTACGCATAATAAAATAGGACTGACAACATTCCTTATTAAAAAAAAAAAAACTACAAAAAAACCACTGAAAAAACCTGTCACTCATGCTTGTTTATTTAGACAGAGAATGGCCAATTATTCAGCTCTGGAGAATTTTTCTAATACTGATGTAAATCCCAAAATGTTTCTGTACCAAGACCCTGCAAAATACACACATTTGTGTCACAGGGTTGGCTCTGCTGTGAAGCCAAGATGCTACTGTGACAAATGCCATCATTCCTTCACCTGGAGCATCCCTGAACTCCAGTCTGTGGAACAACGTTGGGGTTGGAGTGGAGGGATAGAAGACAAAACAGAGATCTCACAAGGGTCTGGAGTGCCAGGACAAAGGGGAATGCTTCAAACTGGGAGAGGGCAGGGCTGGATGGGACATTGGGAATTGGGAATTGTTCCCTGTGAGGGTGGGCAGGCCCTGGCACAGGTGCCCAGAGCAGCTGTGGCTGCCCCTGGATCCCTGGCAGTGCCCAAGGCCAGGCTGGACACTGGGGCTGGAGCAGCCTGGGACAGTGGCAGTGTCCCTGCCATGGCTGGGGTGGCACTGGGTGGGATTTAAGGCCCTTTTAACCCCAACAATTCTATGTCTCTATGATCTGAGTACAGATTTTGCATTTTTTTGTGCCCATGACAGACTCTGCAGAGTACCCAGCGCTGCTCTGAACATCCTCCTGTCCCTTCAGACACAGGAACATTTTGTGTTTGAATTCCTGCAGGGCACCCCACAGGGCAGAGCTCAGCCAGGACAGATCTCTAGGGACACCTTCTCAAACAGCAGGAGAAGGTGCTGGCTGGTGCACACATTCCTCTTTTCCAGCTACACTCTGCAGATGCACAACTTCAGGAAGTTTGATAGAGACATCTCCATGATGGCAAAGCTCCTTTGGTTTAATGGGATCTCCTACCTGAGACATCCCAACTCCTTGGAGGCTGGGGATGGAGGAGCCCTGTAGGAGAACACATAAGTCTCTGGAGTTGCAGCAGTGGTCCCAGCAGGATTCAGGCAGGCTGGCAGGGGGCTGCCAGTGGAGAGGATTTGCTGCCAAGAGAGCTTTGGCATCAGAAATTGCTTTGCCTGGGCAGTGGCTGGAGAAACATTGGGGTTCACCACGTGGGTATGCTCAAGGTCAATGTGATACCTTTCCTGAGAGAAAACCCTTCATTTCTGTAGGTGACATCTCTGCCCTGAGCACCAGCAGAGACCATCCCTGGGCCATGGGAGTTGAAACAGCTGGTGCAAAAAGGCAAATCCATTATTTTCCAGAAGAAACATGCAGCTTCTGTTACTGATTTTAAGCAGTGAGGTGTGCAGGACTCTATGAGCACATTGCTCTTCCTGATGAATGATGAAAAAGATATAAACAATGCTTGGAGGAAGCATGGACAAAAGCTTGAAGGCCACACAAAGCTGTTAGCACGGCAGAGAAAAGAAGTACAGAAATATCATCCAGAAAAAGTTGTATCACTTCAGCCTTCCAGAAGCAGACCTGGAAGGAAGCTTAAGGGCTTGTACAGTGCAATTTGATGGCAAATTTTGTTTTCCACAGCAAATAAACATTTCCAAGAGGGGAAGCCATCAGCTGTTAGTGCTGTAGAGGCTGAGTCCCTGTGTAAATGCTGATAAAACAGAGAAGCAGAACCTTGAGTTCTATGAGTGAGGAATTTACTGCTGGGGCGGGAACGGATTTGTCCAAAATCTGGAGGACCAAAATGCCTCAAGATTTCCAGAGGCCAAAAGGTGGGACAAATGAAATGAAGCTGAAAATGGCCCAGCAGCCATTTCTTCAAACAAATTCTGTGGTGGTGGGAGGAGAAAGTAAAAGGGAGACAAACACTGTTGGTGGTCCTGCAAGGATGCAGCAGCATAAGGAGCAAGGCTGGTGGGATTAATCTCTGGAAGTTACATCATGCAGTGGTGAGCAGCCCCGTGGCAGTAAAAGTAATTTTTGAGACAAGAGGGCAATCATTTTAGGGAAGGGAATAAATTGTGTGGTTGCCTCTGGTAGCAGGAGAATGGCAGGAATCTGGGTCCTGTGTTTCTTACAGTCTTCGAGGTGATAATTGCACGTAATGCTCCTACTTGGTAGGGAAAAAGAGCAAAGCAGGGGTTTGGCACAAAAAGGTCACACAAAAAGATCTGTGCCAGACCTGAGTGTTCACTAAAGGCCCTGTTCCTTAGCAGGTTTGAAAAAAATAAAAAGAGGAAAAAGAAAAAAATGACTTTTCTAAGCAGGTGATGGAAGATTTAATTGCAGAAGGCAGCAGGATCCCACTTTACTCTTTTCAGAGTTAGAACAAATGTTGGACTCACCCAAGTACCATGACTTTGTCAAAAGAAATATTCTTAATAAGCTTGGAAAAGGAGGAAGAGGCACCAGCTATTGCTGATGGTGTTGTTTGCTTGCTGAATGAGGGATCCCTTTGGTTCCCCCTGAAGGGAACTTCTTCCACCTCTGCTTAAACCAGGGCAGCTTCCAGATGTGCTAAAATCCTTAGCAGGGATCCAAAATCCAGGAATTGAAAGTATCTTGAATTACCAATGATGAAAAATTGTTACCAGGGACCAAAAATTCCAAAATACATGGATTTTTTTTAGTACGTGGCAGGGTTAACATCCCCTGTGTGTCCCAAAAGCATTTCCACAGGAACATGTGCTCAGTTAACAAAAAATGTGTGGATTTTGGTGAATTTCAAACCATGCTGCAGCCAGGCTGATATTTGCAGCTTGAAAACAGCTGATGGCAAAAGGCTGAAATGCCAGATCTTCCCCTTTGCTTTTGGGGGGAAATAAAGATGTTTTCCTCTCAGTAACCTGAACAGGTCATGTGGTTTTCTCATCCTTTCAGGTCATAAAGAGAATCCTGAACACAGGACACTTCCTTAAATGTGGTAGAACTCCTCTCCCTTATCCCTGCAAGAGGATTTGGAGCAAAGTTCTGTCCCCTTGTCCTCTGCCATCACCCACAGATCAGTGGATGAGGCTTTAAAAGGGAAAATATGTGATTTGGAATACTCATGTTTCTCCTCCATGTCCTTCCTGTGCCCTCAGTGTGGCTCAGTCCCTGTGGAAAAGCTTTCTAGGCTGACAGAGGCAGAGTAACAAAGGTGAAAATCATCAGAAAACAATGTTGTTGTGAAATGGAATTCTGGTGGCAGAGATGAAAATGCAGGAAGGGTGGTGGGAGGAAAAGTTGGTGGCTAATTATTTGAAAATGGAAAATCAGTCTGGGCTAGCTTTGTATTAGGCAGAAATTTGAATTTATACCAATGAATTTAGACCAACCAGGCAGTGACATCTCCAGGAAATGCACATCAGTAGAGCATCTATATATGATAAAAAGCATTTGCTATTTTAGTTTTTGAGAAACTGACCTAAATGTGTTTGTGCTTTAGTGATAGGTTTTGTTTGCACTCTATAGTGACAGGTGTTTTTTTTTTTTTTTTTAAGCTACTTCAATCCTTCAGGACCATTTTTTAAAGACAAGACCTTTTAGCCTGTGTTTGCACAAGTGGGCTACACTTCCTGTCACTCTCTAGTCCTTGAAAATTGTTAGGAACAGCTGCTTGCACTTGTAAATCCAAACATTTGAGTTCAAAATGACAGGCTGTGCGGACACAGGGATTTTTCAAGTTGAAGTGACATTAACATATTGGTGGAGTGAAATGTCTTCTAAGGACAAGAGCTCTGCACATCCAGCACTGGGAGTGGGAGATTGGGAGTGGGGTGGGAGATTCTTCCTGAAGAAGAGATCCCAGATGTGAAAGTTAAGAAAAAAATTTGGGGTTTAAACTACAAAAATCTTTTGAGATTGGCAATATACCGGACACTGGCCAGCTGGATTGGCCCCAAACCAAGGGACAGATACCCACTTGTGAAATGCCTAGTTTCACACCTCTGAGCTGTTTTATGGCAAGCACAGGTAAGAGTCTGACCTACCTGCAGGGCCTGTGGAGTTTTTGGGGTTTTTGAGCTATTCCTGTGCTCATTGACCTCGGGGCACAGCAGCACCGAGGTCTAACGCAAACCTCTTCACCCCCTTTCCCTCAAACCCACTGCTGACACTCTGTGGTGAGGGAAACTCATTTTTTTCTGCTCCCCTACACCACTCAGAGGAGGTTTACATGGGGCATTAGAGCAATTTCTTCCCTGAAAGGATTGCCCAAGGCCCTGCAGCTCCAGGGTGGGACAGAGGGGCTGCAGGGCTGGGACAGGCCCTGGGTGCTGGTGACAGCAGCTGGACACGAGCCAGGGGTGCCCAGGTGGCCGAGGGCCGATGGCAGCGGGGCCGTCCCGGGGACAGGATGGCAGCAGGGCTGTCCAGGGACAGGGCGGCAGCGGGGCCGTACCAGGGACAGGGTGACAGCGGGGCCGTCCCAGGGACAGGGCGGCAGCGGGGCCGTCCCAGGGACAGGGTGGCAGCGGGGCCGGCCCGGGGACAGGGTGGCAGCAGGCCCAGAGCAGTGACTGTCCCCAGAGCTGGCACCGCTGGGCCACACCTCGAGTGCCGCGTCCATTTCTGTCCCCTCAGGGCAGGGAATGGAGGGGCTGGAGCGTGTCCAGGGCAGGGAACGGAGCCGGGAAGGGGCTGAGGGAGCTGGGAAGGGGCTGAGCCTGGAGAAAAGGGGATCAGGGGGGCCCTTGTGGCTCTGCACAGCTCCTGCCAGGAGGGGACAGCCGGGGGGGTCGGGCTCTGCTCCCAGGGAACAGGGACAGGAGGAGAGGGAACGGCCTCAGGCTGGGCCAGGGCAGGCTCAGGGTGGGCACCAGCAGGAATTTCCCCAGGGAAAGGGGGCTCAGGGCTTGGCAGAGGCTGCCCAGGGAGTTTTGGAGTGCCCAGCCCTGGAGGTGTCACCTGGAGGTGGCACTCACAGCTCTGGGTGGGGACAAGGTGGGGATGGGGCACAGCTGGGACTCGATGGCCTGGGTCCATCCTCTGTGATTCTGTGAAGTTTGTTCTGTGAAATCACAGAATTCAAGCACAAGGAGGAGTTTTATGCAGCCTTTCCTTTCAAATGGAGAAAAGCATTAAATTTAGCACAAACCTTAGAAAGAGATTATACAAGTCTGTTAATATATTACACATCTGATTCGTGAGTAGGTGAGGAGGAGCTGGGGACTAGAGGAATATTATGAAAAGCTCATTTGCTGGGGTTAAGTTTTGGTGGATGTTAGTAAGTGTCCTTCCAAGATCAGCCTCTCCACACTCAAGAATGAGATAAACTTCAGAAAGGATTGAACTACATGGGTCTTATTTACAATTACAACATCTTTGACTTCACACATGCAGAAAAATTTAACATATAGCTGTGCCCAAGGGCAAAACATTTCTGGGTGAAACAGCCAATGGGGTGGCAGTAGCAGAATGGAAATTTTCGCATTTTAAGGATCTGTATCTCTCTGTTTTGTACCCTTCCTGCAGCTGCCTAACATCTAAGATACTTTCACTCAGGGAGTTGAACATGAAAAATCTTTCTTTGCTTCCCTGTATTATTTATTTAAAAAATAAAATTACTTACTGAAAGTTCAAAAGTGATACAAAAAGTCAGGGAAAAAGGAAAACTAATCAGGATTCCTCCCCCCCCAAAAATAAAATCTCAAGAGGAAGAAAAATACCTGAACAGAATAAATATTTGATATCTCTACTGAGAAATCAGTACCTTAAATATTATTCTTGTTGATGATAGATTCTGAAGTGACTAAGAGACTTAATTCCTGGGAGGTTATTAAAATGAAGTTGAATTTTGAGATGTCTTGCAAACCTGTAGGACCCACTTCTGTTCACTGATAATTAATATTGCTGTTCAGCTGTTGAAAGGATTGCTTTGGCTGCCTGTAATGCCAGTTTTATATCATTACCAGTTTTATATAATCTGATCTGACATGGATCAGGGCCAGGAAGGAAAAAATACAATGGATTAAAGAATGACTGTACTAATTGCTAATCAGTGTACAAGCAATGCCAAAAAGCCATATTTTTTAAAAGCATCATCCTGCAGGTAAATACCTACACCTAAGGACCGTGAGAAAATGCATTAACATAAAGAACTTGGTCTTACAAGATTTTAAACCTCCACACCCCTTGTTCTTCATTTAAATCTGGGCTTGTGCAAACAAATTTCCAACACAGAATGTCTCAGCACACCTGAGAATTCAGGCTTTGCTCCAGTATTCACTGTTGTCATACAATATGTGATTTTGCAGTGTGATTAACATTAGGCCCAGAGGCAATGTTTACCAATATAAAATAAAAAACAAACGATGAGAGCTCCATCACTTTTTTCATTGTTTGTTCAGGAGCAAGTTCAGAGTGGCGCAGTTGAAGCTCTAAACAGGAATATCAGCAAGATGAAATACTCAGACAGAAAACCTGCCATGAGGAAACTGTTTGCCATGAGCACAGAACCAATTTTTAGTTTTTAAAGCTTCCTTTTAAGTCTGAAGAAGTGGCCTGGGGGGGCTCCTGTGCCCATCCTTGTCTTTCAGCCCCCACCAGTGCCAGGAGCATCTTGAAATTCTCCCTTTCCCTCATGGCTGCAGGTCAGGCTTTTCCCAGTTCTCCTCCCATGGTAGTAAGTTTGTTAACACAAGGACATGCTGTAATGTTACTGATTTTTAATTTTTTTTTTTTTTTTTTTTTAGGGTTTTGCTAGGAAACTACTAGGCAGAACATTTCTGCTTTTTAACGAAGTCTGCATAGCTGAGTGTTTTGGAAAATCAGTAAACCCCCTCAAAATATTGGAGGGCCTGTGATGTAAGAGTTGAATCTGATGCTTCATAGTACACTGCACACTTCTCTGGTGATAGACAGACACAGACACACTCAAAAGTCAACACTGAGGCATAAAGGTTTGCACCAACAACTAGTGTGCATTTTATCAATAATTTTGTTTTGAACTGACTTGGGAAACTCCAGTTCCTTTTAATATTTTTTTTTCATTGTGAATCCTGTTAAAGTTTCTTGACCTGAACGGGAAAAATAAAAAATTATTACCTGCGCTATGTGAGTCTTCATGGTGGCACTGTGTATCCTTTACTAAAGCAGAGAACACTGAGGAGAGTGTTAAAAACTGTGATTTCAGGGAAAATACTGCTTGGGTTTTTTACCTTCTTCACACATTTGTTACCTCAAGAGAAAACTGGACTTGCTGACCAGATCAGCACCAGTTTTCAAATTCAGCCTTGAAGCAGGAGGGTGGAATGTTTTCCTCCTCTTCAGCAGCCACATGTAAAGCTCTCAGCTCCCAGTCTGTCCTCACACAACAACCACCCCGAAATATCAGGTTGTTTTTCCCTTCCTCTCTGTGTATTTTGCTGGGGTAACACAAGGCCCATTTAAGGACCAGCTGGTCAAGCTCAAGCACACGGAGAGAAAACACAAAACTGTTCCTCTTTAGCATTAAAACGTGGGCGTGGGTAAGGATTTGTGCAGGTGAATTAATTAATTAATGACCAAATTCCTGACATGTGTCAACTGAGAGAGATTCACAGGGATTTGTAATTTAACAGATTCTGCCTAAGGATTAGTGTCCACAGACTTTGGGGTTATTATGGTAGCTTTTTTTTTTAAATCCTATGCAACCAACTAAGGACTGTGATAGGGGTTTAGAGTTAAATATCAGTGTTTTATAATCCAAGACTTTCTAAATTAGTTTCCCAGGCACCTGATTCCCTGCTGCTCCTCTGGAGTAGTATTTCCTGTTAGTGGCTGAATATGGGCAGAGTTATTTTTATTATCTCTGTGATTAATTATGGCCCCCTGTAATATGAGGTGTCTCTCTCAGAATCTGATTTGGCTTCTGGCAGACACAGGCCAAACCAAAAGTCTCAAGTCTTCCATCTGTTGATGTTTCCAGCTCATGAGAAAAAGTTACCTCGTGTGGCCTGTGAATTTGTGGTATTTTCTGCTTTTTTTTTTCCGCAAGGAAAATGTGCCACGTGTTTTGTCCTGCATGGAGGAGGAATATCCTTGGATCTTACAACATTGACCTCAGCCACAGTGGACTACAAGTTGTTCTTTGTGTATGGATGGGCCACAAAAATTTGGTGATATGCAGATTCAAGTCAGAGCTCTGCAGTTTGACCTAAATATTTTCTGCCTTGGGGGAAGAAAAAAAGAAAGTACTGCACCCCCAGAAGCTCTTAGTTTTTCTGTTGAAACAGAGGATTGAAAGGGTTTCATTTTCCCCTGCCCTGTAAAAATGCCTTTTTCTAAATTAGATCAGTTAAAGGAATGAAAATCCTATACCTTCCTATAACCTTTCCCTTTCTCTTTATATCCCTAGACAGCCTTGGCTAAAATAGCAAATTTAATCTTAAGCCAGAAATACCGTTTCAAATGGAAACTAAAAACCACATGGCTTAAAAGCATATTTCTTCTTCCTACCAGCCAGTCCACAAGAAAGGCTCCTGAGGATTTTGCATTGTCCCCTGGCAATAACTGATAAAGGTGGGATTCCAAAGAAGGTGCAGAGCTGAGGGTGGGTTTACAGCAGTATCCAGAGGATTGAGGGACACAAGAATTGTTTGCTTTCTGTTCAGCTTTTTTTTTTTAATTTATAATTCTTTTAGGATCCTCTGAAAAACCTCTCCTCTGTGCTTTATTTATTGGACCTGCCCACTGACAAGGGCTGCAATTGCAAATGTCAACGACTCTTGGGGCAGTGGCCACTGCATTTGTGTCCAATTACAAATCACAATTTGTATCCAAGGATCTGAGATACAGCTCAGGCATTCCTGGCAATTTGTATGGAAATTAGAGCATTAAAGCTCACTCAGTGAAGTTTCTTCCCTTAACTGATTCCTGGTTATGAACCAACCCCATGCTCTACCCAGAGAGCACCTGTGAAACCTCCTTTTATTCACTCCAGATGCAGTGAACTCGGTTAATCTGTTTCAAGTTCATTACTGCTAAGAGCCTTGCTGGACTGGATTAAAGCAATTTATTTTTTTAAAGCCTGTTATCAGATAATTGCACCATGATATCACACCTTCCCCCCCTGCCCCCAAACCCCTGGCATCAGTGGGTGGCTGGGGTGACCTGGATGAGCCCTGAACTCCAGGTTCTTTCCTTTATGGAGTGGGGCAGGGCCAATCCCCTCAGCCCCCACGGGGTGACCCGGGGGTGACACTGATGGGGGACAGCAGTGCCATCACCTGCTGGCCCCCAGATGTCCCCTCCTGCCTCCTCTTTTCTGCAGAGCAGCGTGCACAGGGCTCTCAGAGCCTTGTCCTTTGAGCAAGCCAACGCTAGATGTCACACACAGGAGGGTTATTGCAAGGAGAAACAGCCTGCCAGAAGAGATTTTGTTTTGTTTTATTTTATTTTATTTTATTTTATTTTATTTTATTTTATTTTATTTTATTTTATTTTATTTTCTATTTTACTTTATTTTCACTTCTTTCAGCCACACCTATGGGTTAACTCGTGACAGACCAGCAGATCCATGAATGTTGGTTGCTACAAAAAAAAAACCAAACAAACTAAAACCAAAAAACGGATGCATTCTGTGAGTTATACAAAGGAGAAAATAACCCTTTACTCCTGTCACAGGACCAACAGCTGAGGTCTGGGCTCTTTGTCTCAAGACCTCTGGACTTCAAGCATGACTGTGCTCTAATTAAGGCTTGCTGAATTTCTCTTGGGGATGGTAGAATGCCATTTGGGGGTGAACATTACTTAAAATTGTGTTTTCAGATGTTGCAGGCTGTTGGTGGAAGTTGCTGTAGAAATTCCAGCTCTTGCTGCAGTTGCAGTGACGATGTGGGAAATTCAGACGAAGCCAAATCTGCACGAGATGCTTCAGACAAACCACAAATATCCTCTGCACACAGAGTGTTCCCTGACTAACTTGGGATATTTGATCTTCTCATTAGCATCCTCAGTTTCCAGTCTTATGCAATGACTAGAAGAGTGAAGTGTTGGCTTTATACAGAACTTCTGATACAGTTTTTTTTTTTTCCCCTGATTGTAAAGTTCAGTAGTTTTATTAGTTAAAGTCTGAGATTTAAAGTATAAGCCACAATTTTTTTCCCCCAAATTATGCAGAATTCCACAAATCATATTTGCAATCCTTTCATTATTTCATCTGGGACACTCTGGGGTGGGGGGATAGTTGTTTTATTATGTTTATCAACAGAGTCTCTTATTTCTATTAAAATCACCACTGTTGCATAGCGCCCACTACACAGTTTTGTGTGCAGTCTGGTTGCTTTTGTTACTGAATAATCAATTAAAATGATTAATTGATGCCTGGAACGCAGAACCTCTAACTTGAATTTTGTACACCATGTTACTTGAATTGTCAGCAGAGAGATATATTGGTGATGTGGAAGAATCTGAAAAAAAGAAATGTATATTTGCTGGTGAAACAAATGTGCTAACTTGAAAGTGTAAGGGAAAATATCCTGTGGTGTAAAATGAGCAAGTCTTCTCCATTTTCATTCTTCTAAAATCTTTGTGGTTTCCTCCAGGGTGTGAAAGCTTCTTTATTTTATTTCTCAGACCTCTGCAGTAGCCCATCTTTTTTTTCCCTGCCACTCTCCCCAGCCCAGGTATGTGGACCAGCACGTGAAAAATGCAAGTTTACAACATTTTTGGAGATGGTGAAATAAGCCAGGAAGGGGGGGAAAAAGCTCCAGGTATTCTGTTTTTTTCAGGTATTCTGGTCACTGTGAGAAAGAGCGGCCAACATGGCCAACATGGCTGGAGTAAGACAAAGGATAAAGAAAATAATGTTTTCCATTGTCTCTACGATTAGCACTGGGAACTTTTGGTCTTTCTGTGGCTTGTTATTGGCAAGATAAAAAAACTGGACACCCTTCTGGAAGAGAAATCCTGGGCAGGAGTGTGTGGGACCTGGAGCAGCTTGGATGTCTCAGCGTAGCAGAATTCAGTTTCCACCAGAGCTGGCTTCACATTCATCTCCCAGATAAATGTCTTATGCTGATGAATTATGTAGAAAATGGTGACTGGAGCAGCTGAAACCTTAAAATATTGAGACTTCTTACAATTGGTTGGTTGTTGGGGGAAGGAGGAGGTGTTGACTTGCTGATTGTGTCGTTTAAGTACTCAAATTAAAACAGGCGAGGGTAACAAGCAAAACAGAGGAGTTTGTGCTCAAACTTAAAGTGGCAATATTGCAAAGTCCCATGGAAAATGTGACACTGCCACGCCTTCATTAGTTGGAATCACAGAACATCTGGGGGTGGGAGGCACCGCTGGAGCCACCCTGTGCAAACCTCCTTGCTTGAAGATGGGTCAGCAAGACCAAACTGGCTGGGAGTTACGATTATTCCCATTTATGGAGACTTTATTACCTCTCTGAACATCGTTTCCCAGTGTTTGACCACCCTCACAATCAAGCAGTTTTTGTTTCTTGTGCTGAGTTTGTGCCCTTTGCTTCCTCTCCTGTTACTGAGCATCACCGAGAGGAGCTGGGCTCTGCTTCCTTTACTCCAGGCCTCAGTGACCAGGCATTCCAAAGGTCATTCCTGAGTTATGATGTCCTGTGGAAGGGCCAGGCAGCAATGTCTTCTCCCTGAGTGCCCTGCAGATGTATTTATCTGCCAAGTAATGTCAGCCTTTTAATCAAATAAATAATTCATGGCCGGCGTGTGATGACACCAGCGCCTGGGAATTGTGCGCTGTGTGGAGTGAAATAAAGCTGTCAGCATGAAAGGGCAGTGTTAGAGCCCAGGATGGATCAGTGGAAGCAGAAGAACATTTCTATCTGGTTTAAAACTCTTTTGGAAGGTCTAATTTCTCAGAGCTGCACCCCTGTGATTGCCTTCTCCCACCATCAGCCAAGATTTGAGGTGCTTTGAGTAACCTGAACTTTATCTTTACTTTAGTTAACTGAAAAATTCACTGTTTTTTAGTAAACCCAGTGACATTTTAAATGGATTTGATTTGGGTAGATGTACAGCAAGGAAATAACTCACGTACAACCAGCGCTCAACAATTGTTGGAAAACGCCCTTGGGGCAAATGGCCCATTTGGCTACTCACGACTTTCTGCAGGATTTGCCAGTTTTTCCTCACCCAAATACTGGGTTTAGACCTAGCTGGTGCCCTGGACTGCTCCTCCTGGGGCAGCTGGGGGTGAGCATCTTCCCTTCTGGAACAAAACCTCCCGCAGAGCCGTCGGCAGCGGCACCGCGACGCCAGCCAGGGCAGGGTTGTTTTTTACTGTTGGTTTTTCTTTTTTTTTTTTCCATTTTATAAAATAGATCCTCTTATTATAAAATGGATCCTCTTATGTTTTTTTAATTTTGTAAATACCCTTTCCTCCTATCTAGAATGTACCAAAAAAAAAAAAAAACAAACCAAACCAAACCTGAATGTTCTCGTTGGTTTGGTGAATTGCCAATTGGTCACATGATTGAAACCCCATTGCAGCTTGAATGCAACCTAGTATTAATGAGTAACAAAAAATTGCCTAACATTAGGAAAACTACCAATTATTTCTCTTCTTCTTCTTCTTCTTCTCCACCGTTATATTTCAATTATTTTTCTTTACTTTGATTTATACTTTTTTTTTGTTTAAAAATATATTCTTCCTTTCCTGTTCTCCTCATGTCTTCTTTGCACACTTACCCCCACCTTTGCCCCAGAATTTGTTAAAAGCTTGATATTGACTTTTTTGTTAGTATGGCACTGAACCAGCCAAGTTGGACACAAACCCTGATTTTAGAAATAGTGCAATATTTTACCCAAGTAAGGTGGCATGCAGGCAGCTTAGAGCAAAAATTATCAGCAATGGCATCTGTACAGTTTCTTCTGTCAGTGACACAGACCTCTGCAACTTTCACATGGGTTCTTATTTCTTTCAAAAACATGTCTCCAAAACAATCTCCAAAGGCAGCACTTGTGTGGAACAAAGGATTTCTGTGGAAGGTGATTCAGTGTCCTTCCCTTAATAATGGGGCTGCTGTTATAACTGGCTTTTTGGAGTTTTAACTTGCAAGAGGAATAAAATTGTGAATGTGTTCTTCATTTCCACAGTGCAGCATCCCTGTAATATCCACTCAAAAGTTGTCAAATAGACAAAGAGTGGGAAATGTACAATTATTTGCACATTGCCTGCAAGAGGAATGTCTTTAGTGCAACCCAAGTCAGCTTGCATTTACTTTTCATTGATTGAAGGGCTGGAACTGAGCTGAAGATCAAGCCCAACATCTGGGTGTGTCAAACACATCAGTCTCTCCCAGAAACAAAGGTTACTTTTGCTAGCTAAAATCTCCTCCAGAGTGAAATTTGTTTATCTGAACATTGTTTACTGTGAAATGCCTGGAAAGTATTTTGATTAGATTCTTGCCTTTTTTTCTTTTTTCTTTTTTTT
>VWZP01006297.1:79738-91558 GCA_013396995.1 Dicaeum eximium | reverse complement strand
TCTGTGACTCTGTGACTCTGTGATTCTGTGATTCTGTGACTCTGTGATTCTCTCATTCTGTGACTCTGTGACTCAGTGATTCTGTGATTCTGTGAGTCTAATTCTGTGACTCTGTGATTCTGTGGTTCTGTGCTGCCTTACCTAGCTGGATCATCTCCCCACGGCCTCATCCCCTTCCCAATCTTGGGAATCCAGGAATCCTGCCAGCTCTGCACCTGCTCCCACCTGCACCTTGCTTTCACCACGGTGGTCTCACTCCCCTGCTCTCACAGTGTTTAAAGAGGAGCAAAGCTAGCTGGAATTATGCAACCACACATTTTTCATAGAGAATTTCCATTGTAATGTCAATTTCTCATTTTAAAAAGAGTCAATTAAACCCTTGCATAGCTCTACTTTTAAAATTTTTTTTGTTTGTGGCTGTTTTTCTTCACTTGTTTTAATTTTGTTTGTTTGGATGATATTTTCTTTGGTTTTGGGTTTTGTTTGTTTGTTTTTGTGTGAGTGTTTTTGTTTGTTGGTTGGTTGGTTTGGTGTTTTTTTGGTGTGGAAGGGGAGTAGGGGAGCACCTGGCAGCTATTTAGAAAGAAGAAATTGTTGAATGAATTGTTGAATTTCTATGAATTATTTCTTTTTACTCACAGACATTAAGATGAAGTGTTTTGATTGACATAAAAGAGCATTGTGTTCTTTGCATGAGCCCTTGCCAAGATTTCCTGAGAGGTTCAAGACAGTTGCTTTTTGCTTGCTTTTTTTTTTTTTTTTAGTGTGTTTTGTTTTTTTTTTTAAAGTTTCCACATTATTCCAGGAACAGGGAATGTCTGCCTTAATAGCAGTGTTTCCAGGCTAATCTGTAGGAGGCATCTATTAATACAGATATTAATTTTAGCATCCCGAGGTCTTAAAGCAGGAGCAGCTATGGGGAAATTGAATCAGTGAAGATGAGTGGGAGACTTTTCTGCTGCTTTCCACCTGTTTTTTGGGCAGTTTGCCACCACTCAGGGTGGGGAGAGCTCCTCAGAGAGGACAGGTCTGCAGATGGTGGCACAGCCCATGTGTGACACCACTTTCCCTCTCTGCCCCTGCAGCACTGGTGGCTCACCTGAGGGAGGGGCACTGTGCAAGGAGCGTGGCCCTGCCAAATGCTCCCTTCCCCCCCAGGGGACAAGGACACAGCCTGTCCCCAAGCCCTGTCTGGCTGCCCAGCCATTGCAGACGGGTACAGCACAGAGGCCTTACCACAGAGGACATCCAAGAGGGGCTGGGAAACGTGGGGACACCTCCAGGGTGGTTTCAAAAGTGACATCTAATCACTGCCCTTACCTGACAGATTTTTTTTGTCTGTTTTTGTTTTTTGTTTTTTTTTTTTTAAATTCTAGTTTTATGGAAAAAAAAAAAAAAAAAAAAAAAAAAAAAAAAAANAAAAAAAAAAAGATCAGAAGTTGAGCATTGCTGCTTGGAGCATGAAAGACCTTTCAGAAAGCACCCAAGAACCACCTCCCCATGTGGGCTTGATAAAAGAGAAATGAGAGGCTTGAAACGAAAGTTTGGATCAGACCACCCTAATCTTTGGCAGGGCTTAGAAACTTAAGAAACTTAACCAGACCTAAATTTTACAGCTGGCTTTAGGCCAGTCTCATAATAAGCTGAAATAAAATGGTATTACAGAAGATCCAGCTCAGAATGTTTACCCTCAGACATCTCTGTAGAACTAAGTGCTCTAGGACTCAGGGGGACTGAAGACAAGATAATACATGAGCCAAAAACTTTGCACTGGTGTAAATATCCACCTTTCTCTGTACTTTTTTTCCTGCTGTTGGATCCTCTTGACTATAACAATTCCATTGTCCTCAGGGCAGTGCAGCATAGGATAGAGAAATTACCCAGTGGTCAGACAAGGCAGTTACCATGTGATGAAGCCACTCTTCTTTCAGAACATTCTAACCCATTTCTGTATCTATTCCACCAGTTTCCCAAAGTCCCCTTGCTTCCTCTTCATTCCCTCACCCTTCTGTCATCCAAGTGGTTTCTTTTTTTTTTTTTTTTGTTTAACAAAATCTTTGCTATTACTAAATCTCAGTGACTTGGTCCAAGAAAATAAAGCATGCAAATGTAAACTTGGCAGGGTAATAATAAACAATATTTTGGTCTCCTTCATCAATTGGCTAGAGAGTCTGCTTCAGTCCTTTCCTTTTGTAAATCCTTTGTTAAAGGGCTTTTCTGTTCTGTGATGTTCTGAACTGCAGTGTATGAATATAATGTAACACAATATGTCTTAAATTTAACTTCATAAACAAGACACTGAAGATGTTTCCTATTTTTCTGGATCTGTTTTTTCTTCATCGTATCTTTGTTAAAAAAATATTCATTCCTTGTCTGTGTTAGTGGATAGAAATATCACTGGGTATAATAAAAATTTAGCAAACGCAATAGGAATCCAAGCCTTTTTTACTTTATTTAAAATCCAATGCTTATTATTTTTTCAGAACTACATTTCCCCAGGCAACAGACTCCTTTTCCAGTACATGTGTTTGATTTGCATATACATTAAAAAAAACACCCTACACTTAGGAAAGATCAAGATATAAACTTTCTAAAAGCTGAGCAACAACTAATTGATAACTATTTAAACAGATTTGATTCCTTAAGGTTTCCAAAATCACTTTTCAAAAGGGGCTAAACTGTGTATGTAAATGTGTTACAAATCTGAGTTTGACAGTTTGGGACATAATGTTTTTATAACATAAATATGCACTAAACTGTAATATTAGCTTTGGGCTATATTTGAGCAGACTGCATAGAAGCTGATTTTTTCTTGGAGTTCATCTGCAGTACAAGCCTGCAACTGATTAGAATTAATTCCACCCTGCAGCTGGGGGTGGCCAGGGGTGATTCTGCTGAGGAAAATGGACTGGGCGTGTGCTTTGTGCAGCTTTGCATTACCTTGCAATTCTGTTAATTTTTTTTTTTTTTTGCCTTCATTTCCCTATCAAACCTCGCTGAAATTCATATTTGAGAACTCGATATTCATCTCCCCTTTCTCTTGCTCTTCAGCAGTGCTGAGCTTTAGTCAATGGCAGGGCGTCTTCCTCAGTCCTGGACCTCACAAACCCATCAAAGTATAATCCATCCCATCTGTTCCTGAATGGACAAAAGCTGTCCTGAGGCTCCTTGCTGTTCCCAAAGCACAGACTGAGCCTCAATTTCTGACTCCAGCCCCATGCTCCGCCACTAGACAAAACACCCACTCCCAAACCTTAACAAATTCAGCTTAAAAACCAGGGGGAGATAAAAACTTCCAGCCTCAGAAGGTTAAAATCTGGTTAATTTGTGGGAAGGCAGAGCTGAGGAGCCTTAGCTTGACCTTGGTGATTCCATTCCCTGCCCTGAGGAAGCCCAGTGTGGAGCCAGAGTGGGAATATTAATTTCCATTAGAAGGAGTCATGGTGTGGCTGCTCTCCCAAAGCCAGGGTTCTCTGGAATAGGTTCTGCCCCCAGGGAAGGACCTCCTTGCTCCCAAAAGAGGAAGGAAGAACCTGAGACATCAGCTCAGCAGAGAATGAATCTGTTAGTGAGGAACAAGGGGATGTGAGCACCTGTGACCGAGCAACTGCGGCTTAGAAAATGAGTCCTGTAATGGAAATTGGGATTTGTACCAAATCAGAACATGAGAACTGGATGTATTATGTATCCTCCCCACAGGAACAGCAATATTCCTATGGATTTCTCATTCAAGTGGGAAAATGTACAACTCTTCTCCACTTGCTGTGTTGTTTGGGGGAATGTATTTGTCTTTTTTATATTTCAGTCTTACATGTAGATGACCCCTAAAATTCAGTGCAAGTAGTCACTTCTCACACACTGTCAGTGCAAGGAGCTGCAGCATTTACCCAAGACAACATGGTGAGGAAATAACCTCAGAAAGCTCAACTCCTGTAGTGATTTATGGGTGTTAATTAAGCCAGCAACACACACAATTAGTTTCAAGGGTATTGACACATGAAAGCTGCATAACACAAATTTCTGTTGATCTATATGGGGGAAAAAAAAAAAAATTGTAAAAGGGTCTTTTCACAGCCACAGCAAAGAAATAGGCTTCCTTGAGTTTTAACCAAAACTGAAAAGTAATTTTTCTTGCAGCCAATATAAACATGGGGCAACAGTGGGGTTTGCTATTTAGTGCACTGTAGGGTACAGTTTTATGCTGGCAGGTTCATACACTCGATGGCAAAATTTTCCATGCTGGATTCCTAAAATTCCATAAAAACTGGTGACCCCCTCCTTTTCACAGAGCCTCCATCTCCAATTTTCCTGCCTGCCAGAACTGCCAGAGGTCTGATCATCCAGCCACTGGCTGTCAGCAGGGATCAATCTCCCTAAAAATGAAACTGAACCTTGAAACTGCATCCCTGCAGTATCCCATAATTGTCAGTGGGGTTGCTTACTTTTAACCAATAAAAACATACAAACCACACTTATCTGGCCCCTTATTAAGGGCAGATGATTTCCTTGTATTTCTACAGCCTTTACCAAAAGTTTGGGGACCGTTGCCTTTCTCTGCTCTTCTTAGCCTAATTACTCCTAAACTTTTTAACACTTTCCTTTTGATTCGTCGATTTCTGACAGTTTTTTTCAAAACTTTTTTGTTTCACCTGCATATTTCAAGGACCATTTCTCAGAGCATGTGCAAGCACAGCTCTGTCTGCAAAGTCCTGTCACAGAAGGAATTGCATTGCTTTGCCAGGACTTACTCTTGACAGCCCCTCTTTGGTTTTTGTTCCAGGGACCCACAAAAACTCTGTCCTATAAAATCAGTTTTTCATCAGAGAGTAGAACAGATTACCACACAGAATACATTAAAAATTTTTTTTTTTTTGGTGTTTGCATGGGTGTAACAGCAACACACAGAGGAAACAAATATGATACTGTTAGGCTAAATCTGATTTCTCCTGCTCTTGAGAGCATGGAGCTGATTTCCTGTTGGTTTCAACTCTGAATTCCCCATTCCTTACATCCAGCTGAACACCAAATGAACAGATTAAAAAATGATTGTTTTGACAATGTGAAAAAGTTTGTTTATATGAAGCGTATGGATCTGTTTGAGCTATTTTGAACTAAAGAGTCTGCTTTTGAAAGAGATGCCTGCCTCTCTTTTTTTTTTTTTTCTTTTTTCCTTTCTTGGACCTAAAGGCCAACATACCTCAAAGCAAGAACATGAGTGCTGGTGGTCTTTGGTTCTTGGGGAGCCACAAAAAGAGTTAGCTTCTATCTAGAAGTTGCTTTTTACAGAGGCTTTTAATGATTTTATCCAGATCTCCAAATTCCCAGCAGTGTTGGATGTAAAAGGTAATTATTTTATAGCCTGTATTACAAACTTATTGTGTTCAGCTCTCACCTCCCTTTGAAGAAACTACTAAAAATTAATTCTTATGGAGTAAAACCCTTCCTTTGGGTGTTTAGCATTGTCCCACTTCCTCAGTCACCCCTCCCCTGGCTCTCCTGAAGGAAGGGCACACAAAACCTGTGCCTGAGCAGCACCTGTGGGCTGCAGCCTCCACATGCCTGAGAGGCCAAAATCACAAACCTGGCACAGTGAGATTCATTACAGCACCAGGTATTCATGAGGAAATAAACTAGTAAAGCACAAACATAAAGAAAATTTAGTGTAGGACCATAAACAAGCTGCTGTAAATAAAATCTAATGTAAACTGAGAATTCTTTTTTTTTCCTTACGACTTGGACAACAATATCTGCCTGCTGTCAGAGACCTTTTAATATGTCAGGCTTTTGACTTTCAGGGCACTGCACAAAGAGTGTAAAACTCATGATCCATATTTTATGTGCAGGAGGAGCGTAAGGCCAGTTCAGGGAGAAGATGGCTTTGGTGATGAGGTTGATTCTCCATAAAGAACATCCTTCAAAATCCTGACATGACTGAACATATCCTAAAGGTTGTGGAAAACTGCAGTGAGTTCCAGTCCTGAGCTTTAGCTGGTGCTCAGCACAATCTCCCTGGTCTAGCAAAAAAAAAAAAAAGTTGTGGTTCCGAATTAAATAAAAATTAAGAGAACATATCATAAAAACCTAAGGTATGTAATGAATTCAGACTGAATCTAACTTCAGTGGTTTTTTCCAAAGCTAAAAGTGCCCAGTTATTATGAGTGGTTTATTTAATGACGGCCCCAGGAGGCCTTTGAGGCTAGAAAGAATAAAAAGCTCTCACAGTGGGAGGAGAAAAAAGGTCCATTGAGGTGGAGGTCAGCAATTTTGGTATCGATACAGGGCCGTGGGTTTTGTACAGGGAGCTCACACGGGAGCCATCAGCTGCTTTGCACTGCTCTTGGGCATTCCTGGGTGTGAATGGCTTTGTCCTGCTGCCAATTAACATCCTTAAGGCCACCACCTCAGGACACCGGGCTACTGATGCAAATCATTCCCACTGTGAGATTAACCTGGTTATTTACACCAGACTGTGGAATGTTAGAATGGGCTGATATATTTTAATTTTTGTGTCCAAATTTTGTGTGTGCGTGTTTTATGTTTTCCCTGATCTGTTCTGCTTTGCTTAAACACATGAAATGGAAATTAATGTCAGAACTAGATAAAGCTGCAGGGGTGTTGAAAAAATAAGCACAGAGCCATGCAAATTGAAGAATATATTCTATCAGCTCTATATCTCCACTGTAATATTATATTCTAATACTTATCTTTTTAGTAGGAAACTTCAGTGTACCACAGAACCAGAATTACTGGATTTAGTCAACACAAGCAGGGATGACACTGACACTCTCACCACTCTTATTTTACTTGAAAGGTTACATTTTACCATGAGGTTTTGCAAAGAAAATGTTCCTTCCAATTTAAGAAACACCACTCCACAATGTCAGAAATGAACAGCCTTATACCTGGCACATGTATGACAAAAGTCACTGAAAAACCATTATTCCTTATGCTAGCCAGACACTGGTTAAAATATATAAACTTTCCTTTGGCCACAGATGGGAATGCACTTGGCTGAAGAAATATGATTCCTCCTCTACTTATGAATTTCCTTATTTTGGAGGAGGGACCCTGACCTTGTGTCCAGGGCTGGTGCTGTATTACAAAACAGTAACAGTAAAAAAGGTAGGAAATCTCATTTTTTTTTAAACAAATCTCCCTTGTGTTATTGCATGCAGCAAAGAAATGATTTCTCATTGCTTTCTCACTGCATTCCTAATCCAATAATGAATTTCAGGCATGGATTTCTGCAGGTACACAAGCATTTGTACCAAGCTTCAGGCAAACTTGCTCTGCTTCCACCTCCATCAGCATCTCCCCTTCCCAGGCACAGCAGGGATCATTCACAGCACAATTCCTTTGCTTGTAACAGCAGAAAAATAAATGAACTTTATCTGCAGAGGAGGCAAGAGCCTGGGCAGGTGAGGAGAGCTGTTTCACTCAGGTGAAGCTGAGCCTGCCAAGAGGAATTGCTCTCCCTTCAGTGGCTGAGCAGCCCCTGCAGAGCCTGCCCCAGTGGAGGGGAGGCCAAACACACGAGAGAAGCAGAGAAGAAGAAAGGTTTTTCTCCTCCAGCTCATCTCTGTCTTCGCTCATAACTGCTTTAGAGAACTTAAGCTAAACACGCAAACGTCCAATTTTCTTTATCTCGTAAGTTTGAAAAGAACAGGGTCCATTCTTGTTGAAGATGAATTATGGGGGGTGGAACAACCTAAATGCACTACCCTGCTGGCATGGAAACTGGGCAGGGTTTTTCTGCAATCCAAAATGGGAAGTTCCTGTGGCCTCCAGCCGTGAATAGAAGAAGAGATGTAAAGAAGTAAACTAAGCCCATTATGTTTATTTGGTTCCAAGAACTGCTCAGACATTCTTATTGTGCAGGGCAGCTGTATCCTTTTCCTTTTCCTTTTTCCTTTTTCCTTTTTCCTTCTCCTCCTTCTCCTTCTCCTTCTCCTTCTCCTTCTCCTTCTCCTTCTCCTTCTCCTTCTCCTTCTCCTTCTCCTTCTCCTTCTCCTTCTCCTTCTCCTTCTCCTCCTCTTTTCCCCCTTTCCCCTCTTTCCCTTCTTTTCCCTTTTCCTTTTCCCTACTTTCCCCTTTTCCTTTTTCCTCTCTTTTCCCTCCTTTCCCCACTTTCCCCTTTTCCTCTTTTCCTCTTTTTTCCTTTTCCTCTCCCTCTCTCAGGATCCCTCTGGTATACACTTGCCAGTAAATGTAAGACTATGTGATATGTTTTCATGAAACTTTCACTTTATCTCTGTGTCTAGTGCAGTGCTTTGGGGGAAAAAAAAAGAAAAGGAAAAAAAAAGGGTCAAAAACTCTTTTACATGAATTGAAACTCATAAAATGTATCTGAATTGAATAAGAAGTAAGGAAAGCTGAAATTTTGTCCTCTTTAAACCTGTTTCATTACTTTTTCACTCTACTGTTTTCAAGAATAATGCTGAAGAAAATGACTAGACACTACATGTAGGAGTTGTCCTGGCAGACAATATAAAGACCTAATTTATCTAATTATAAGGCTGGAAAAATGCAAACACACTGTCTCTGGATAATCACTGTAACATTTATCTTTAAAAGCAGATTGGCATTTGCTTGATAATCTGAAATATCCTGAAGTTTTGTAAAATTACTGTTGGGGGTGGAATTTGATATAATTTCACCTAGATAAAAAGATGCAGAAGCTTCTGCAAGATGACAGGAGCAAATTAAAAACATGTGGAACTCTCAGTACTGTGTTTGCTCATCCTTTCTTGGCTCCTCTCACACCAGGTCTGGCTGGAATTTGGATATGCCGTAGGCTAGTGTAAGTTATAGTAGCCCTAATGCTCTTCTAATTTATGATTGTTGTCATGGGCTGCCAGGCCAAGATTCCTCAGGGCACAATGAATTCTGCTTCCTCAGCCTGCTGTTATCACTGATAACACAAAATCACTGATGATACAATATCACTGATAACACAAAATCGGTGATAATGCAATATCTGATAACACAACATCAGCAGTACCAGGAGGAGAAAAAAAAAAAAAGCAGGAATTCCCCAACACCAAGCCAATCCGACTCAAGGTGTGACTCAGGTGTCACCTACTGTTGGAACCCTGGATTACTGAAAATTTTAGACTTTCTCTGCTGCCAGGCACTGACCTCCAAGAGAATTTGCCTTTGACCTGAGGCTGTGGGAAAAGCTTCCAAAATGGAATGACAGCACTGGGATTGTGGGTGTGGAGTTTGAATAGAAGTGTGTGATGGCACAGGGTGGAAAACTCAGAGTTAAAGGTTTTAGAATACAGTGATATATCTAAAGCAAGATGGAGTTTTTAGGGCTGAGGCTGCTCCTTCTTCTTCACCTTCTTCTTCATGGGTTTGGGTGGAATTGTGTGATTGGACAGAAAAGTCCCCACTGTGCGGCAGGGGTGGTTGGTTATTGGGTTAAAAGTAAAAACAATTTAGGTGTCATTTCTTAGCTGGACAGTTTATCCTTCAAAGGCCTTGTAGAGAGAGAGATGGGGCTCCATTTTTAGTTTGTCAGAGTGAAGTGCTGCAGAACTCACGGTTTGTGAGGCTGTGACGTGGATAAGAACTGATAAACATCTGAGTCTGAACAAGAAACACCAACCCTGGCAAAAATAACTCAAGACTTGACAACTTACCTTCCAAATTGAGAGTCACCACTGCCGTGTCATCCTCCAGCCCCTCGATCACCTCGCACTTGTACCTGCCGTAGTCCTCCAGCTTGATGTCGGTGATGACGAGCGAGGCGTCGTTCTCGCTGCTCCCCCGCAGGGACACCCTGCCCTGGTAGCCCCCGTAGCTCTTCCTGTGGTGGCCCATGGCCACGAACACGTCCACTTCCTTGAGGTAATCGTAGGTGAGTTTGGTCCACTTGACGCGGATTCTGTGGGTTCCTGAGCCGCCGGCGGACGTGTGCTCGTGGTAGAATTTGCATGGCAGTGTCACGTTGCCGCCGCGGTGAGAGAAGATTTTGGCTTGCTCTGCTACCACCAGGAGACGGGGCCCATTTTCTGTGGGATTTAAGGAGAAAAACGTGAAAAAAAACCCCCAAAAACACAAAAAAAAAAACTCCACCCGCCCTCCGAGAATTTGCTCGTGGCCTTCCTTTTACAAAATGTGGTCAATGCCGTTGCGGACTTAAATTATAGGTTTCCTATTTTCCAGGAAAAATAGGAAAGATATTCTACCAGAATATACAGATAGGAAATAGGAAAGAAAAAAAAAAATTAGGAAAGCTATTCTACCAGAATCTACCAGATTCTGTGCTGCTTTAGTGTGCGGCTCTGAGCTTCGTGTTAAGTGTTACCAACTTCTCCTCACGGGGTAGGTAGGCAAAAAAATTCCTTTTCAAGCTTGACCAAAGACAACTGTTACAAGGTCTAGGCTCAAAAAGTGTAAACAACAATAAATTGAAGAGAGAAAAACAAGGAGGAGGTGACTTGATGGGCTAAAGCTGGAATTGGACAATGAACTCCAAGATGCAAATGGAGCAGAACTGATCAAAGTGCCCGGTGTCCATTTTGTGCCCATTTTGGTTCATCTTGGGTGCAGCCCTGGCTGGGCTCTTGTGCTGCCCGAGGTGGATCCATGGAGGAAATCCTTTTAATAAATCCCTGCTTTATTCTGTAACTCTGCCCAGCCTGTGCTCTGGGTCAGCCTTCACAAGGCATCACCGTTATAAATAATTATTTGCTCAGCTGAAAACATCTCAGTGCCCCTCACACAGGCACAGACCATCCTATATTCATGAAGAGGGAGTTGTGTAAATAGATTTACAGAGTTGTATTGCAGGTGAATGAATGCCATCACTCAGAAAGGGCTCCAAAACACTTCCCATGTTTTCCTGGTTCAAGAGTTGTCTATCGATGCTTTGTTTTTTTATTTTCATAATTCAGTTTTTCTGGAGGGATTCAGCTTATTCAGGCAGCAGCACACAAAGCTCCTCCCAGCCTGGTATGCAGAGAATCCCACTCATAAAGCAAGAAAACCATTAATGTCTCAAACAGCATTATTTATATATGAAAAGTGTTGGCAAAATTCTAAAATAGATATTTCAGGCGTTTGTATTTGTATTTTATTCAAACTTTTGAGTGTAAGTTCCTCTTCTGACCAGAGTAAGGAAGTCCAGTTGCTCTTCAAATGTAAAATCTGATCCTCTGCTGCCCACCCTCATCATCCCAATGTGGCTTTTCCTCATCTTTTGTTCTGATTTCCTTAAAACTTGTCACTACTTTATCTTTTGTATTTTGATCTCACTTTACATGCAAACCTTTATGTGACTGTCTGCCCCCTCTCCTCCTTGCCCCAGGTTCCCTGATTTCCTTCCCTCTAGCAGGTCACCACAGCAGATGTTTCCCTGTGAAATAATTTTGCTTAGGACAGTTGAGGGCAGGTGCTCACTTCCAGCCCTGAGTCTCTGTGGCTTTTACAGTCTGTGCTCCCTTGGGAAAACCCTGGGAAATGCAGATTTCATGTGCTGGTCAGCAGACGTACCTAAAAGTGAGAATTTTCCCTCCTTTCAGTTTCTCTTGCCTCGTTCCTCTTGTGAAGTTTGCAAAACTGATGGAGCAAGATCAGCGCTCCCGTTGGGTTTGCTGTCCTTGGCCACTGAGACAGTGACCAAAGCCCCCAGTAAATCACCAACCTCCCTCTGCACTCAAGGCTGTGAAAGAAAAGACTTTGCAACCCCCTGTGCACGTTCAGCAGAGTCGATGTGGCTGCCTAGAAATGTAATTCCCTACTCTGAGGCTCAGCCTGGCTCTCCCTAAATCAATCAATAAATGAATATATATAAAAATATCTATATCTGTATAT
>VWZP01006297.1:62299-74523 GCA_013396995.1 Dicaeum eximium | reverse complement strand
GCTTGTTTTTTTATTTTTTTCTTTTTCTTTTGTGTGTGTGTGTTTAAATTATACTTTTGCTGTGGGGGTTTTCTTCTGGTTTCCTTTTTTAGTTTTTCTCCCTTAACTGGGTTCTGCACACCAGAATGGTGGCAAGCCAGGCTTGGAGGGCCAAGATCACAGTGTGGGGCAGAGAGGATGAGTCACACCACAACCCTTGGCAAACAGATTTATCTGCTTTGTCCACAATCTTATGCTGAGCTGGCCACAAAAATTGATTATCCCAGCATTTTCATGGAGTGCCTTACAAAGTGACAGTGGAGGAAAAGATGTGCATTTTTACAGACAGGAAAAACAAAATCATAAGGCAGGGATGACATCACAGAAGGGTTTTGTCAGATAAATTAATGTATTCCCTAAATGTTCCACACTGTTACCAAGCCTCTAGCTTAATAATATCCTGTGCTGTTCTGCTTTAAATAAACACAAAGTTGTTTCTGGCTTTCCTGTAGTGTAACCAGGAACCTGAGCCCATGCTAAAATATCCTCACTCTTCCCACAGCAGTAGCAAGTTGTTATCCTCAATTTTTTTGGTTTTTTGGTTATCTAAAATGTTTAGCTAAAATTCATGAATCATTTCTGTGACAACAATGGTTCCTGTTTGCTGTAATATGTAGAGAAGTGCAGTATTGATGTACTAATATATGGGTGCATCACTCAAAGAATACTGAGGGAAAACATGAGGGAGAATTACACACACTTTTTGCACATAGTGCACATTTTTTCTATATGTATTTTAACTACTTACCTTTTTACTTCTGCTTTTGGGAAAAAAAAAAGATCTGAAATCTTTTATATATCATCTGTAAGACTGGTAAAAGATGTTCTTTTTTGGCTCAAGCACTAGTGCAGTTTTGCTGTGTCATGAGAAAGAAAAGGCAAGGATCCAACTCCTGTGTTCCTGCCTCTGAACAGACAACACAGAACAGCCCCCCAACACACCCCTCCTAAATTTTGATACAAAATTGGTAAAAGAAATGCTAGATAAATCTTAGTTAGAAGCTTCAGTTTCCAAATAATAGTACAGCTAAAAATGCCTGGTTTATACATGGCAGACAAGAAATGTGTCTTCGTAAAAAAGACATTACAAGGCTGAGATAAAACATTTTTCCAGCTGATTCCATCTCCTCAACTTGAGCAACACGTTGAGGGGGAATTGTTAAAGAGGACATCATAACCCAGGTTTAGGTTTCTAGGAGACCTAAGAGCACATAAAACCATGAGGGAAATAACAAACTTAATCTCTTCTAAATTACTGCCTTAAATAACTTCTGAGTGTGTTTTTCCTGGGTGTAGATGAATTTCATGGAGATCAGATGTCACAGAGCAGAGCAGAACAGAAGAGAAATCAAGGCAATGCCTCTGCCCTCCTTCCTCACAGAAGTAAATCTTCATGGGTGGCATGAGGGCTGTTTGACAAAATATCACACAGAAACTGCATGGAGCCCCTCCAGTCCCTTAATCACCCCAAATGCTATTTATAAAGACGGAATTCCACTGATGTAACCGGCAAAGGCAAATTAATGATTTATATTTGTGCTCCACGTGAACCCTGTAGCCAAATTTCTGAAGGAGCAAGGACAGGATTTACTCCTGAACTAGTTGGGCAACCCAGGCTGGGCCTGGGCAAGGCCCAGTGAAGAACAAAGAACAAAGTTTGTGGCGCAGTTAGAAATTAGCTTAAGGTATGCAGGAGAATAAAGTAGATAGGGTGTGTGTAATAGATGTAGAAGTAGGATTGAGTACCTTAACCACTTTAAAGGTGAAGGTGGGCAATCTTTGTTTACATTCTTTCTATGCTGTACACCAATAAGGGGATACCTGGAAATATAAACAATATTGAACCCTATATAACCTGCCATTTTAAGCAAATAAAGGAGAACGTTGTGTAACTGTATCAGTGTAAGTAATGTTACTCAGCTGACTCCCCACCATTTCAGGGAATTTCCCCCTTCAGAACCCTTGTGTTTCTCTAACAATATTTTTTTCCTTATAACCCAAATATCCTGGCACCCATCACTTAAAGGTCTGCTCCAGAGCATGCAGCCCAGGATGCCTTCAGTGACTTCAACAGGAGGTGGAATTTCTGCTCCCTGACCACTTTTCCATGCCCTGCTGTTGCAACAGGCCAAGATCTGAAGAGGAAAGCAGAAAAAATTGTGTGGAAATCACAGAAACAGCTCCACTGCAACCAGAGGCAGCAAAATGCATCATGGCATCATCGAAATTTGTCCTGAATGGCAAAACAAAAGGGCAGGAAAAGAAAAATCCCCAGACATAAAGCGGAAAACGTAAAGGCGAGAAAATGGAAAGAAATGTCAGTGTCGTGGAAAATGGATAAATGCAGAAAGGTGGGAAGAAGGGAAGAAGTCAAAAGTAAAGTGGAAAAGCATGAAGATAATCAAGATTACCTTCAGCAGACAAGAATTAGTGTAAGAGGTCAGATGAACAGTGAATTTAATCTTTTATCGTGTTTTTGGTTGGTCCAGAAACTCTGTTCAGATTCTTACTCCTTACTGTTGGTGCTGACTTGATTTGAAGGATAAGAAGTGGACTGTAAATAAAACTCATCATACTGGAGAATAACTTGGTCAAAGATTTCCTCTGCCTTTGTTGTTGTTTGATTAATTTAACTTATTTGTGTGTGCTTGGGGTTTTATGTTTTTTGTTTTTCTTTGCTTGTTTGTTTCAATTGGGCAGCATTAAAAAGTTTTCTGTTCATTTCTTGTTGAATTATTTTTTGGGTATGCATAAATATATCTGTGCAGAGATCTTGATGGGCAAAGGGGTGCACACTTGTACCTCAAACATAGCAAAAATCTCTTTTTCTGAAGAGTAGAACTGGTGTCTCCATGAGGCCCACGGGGTTTTTCTGGGGTGTAAATACAGTTGTCTCTTTTTATTTTTTTTATCCCCAAAAGTGAGACTGGAATGACAAACTGCGAGAGGAAGGGGATAAGGTCAAGCAGCCTGAGATAACAGAACAGCCTGACCAAAACCATGAAATCCACCACAAGCTTCAGCAAATTAAATAAAGCCACAGAGACATAAAGTGCAGCTCTACATATTTTATAAATTTTGTGCATCAATACTGGAATAAAACCAAAGGGAAAAAAAAATTAAAAAACCCCAAACTGGGACAGAGGAAATAAGCTGAAAACACTGTGAAAAGTGGGGAGGTAAAACTGTCTTGCAGATGAGAAATTTTCTCAAGTCCAAAATAACTTTATTAACCAAAAAGGAGAGAACCAGGAGCTATAACTGACACTGTCAGCAGGAACAGGGCTGTTGATGAGACCAGCAGATCATTTATAGAGAAAAACTGAAATATTTAAAAGAGAACATAGAGCTAGAACTACGTCTACTGCAGTGTTGGAGATTGGGAAAGTGTTTAGTAAGAATAAAGAAAACTCTCTTTTCCAGAGAGCGGGCATTTGAAAGACAGAGCTCTGTGCCCATGAAAGCAAATTAATAAATAGTAACAAATACAAAATAATTGTAGAAAAATAACAATTTATGAAACACCAGCTTGTTCTGGTGGGCAAATATTGAGTTTGAGGGAGGTGTCAGGAGATTTTGCACTGATGGAGGGGCAGAAAATTGGGGTACCCAGACCTACTGGCACTGGGTGTGGCAAACCTGGTGGCGAAGGTGTGACCTCCCCTGTCACTTTGGGACCGTACCAGGTGTTTCTGGACAGCAAAATAACAAATACACGTAAAGAAGTTCAGGTTAATTCAGCCATTAACCAGCTAACTAGTCTGACCTCAGCCACGAACAGGACTTTAGAACAAATTTTGAAGGAATGTTGTTGAACAACAGGAGTAGAGTCAGTACTAGAAAGAGGGATAAGATGAAGCAGACATTTGGCAAAGAAGAGTAATCTGATATCAGGTATATAATAAAAACAAATGTATAAGGTTGAGGAATGTGATGTATCATTTGCTTGGAGCTTAGGGAATTGAATTATATGGAACAATATATATAAAAAAAGCCACTGATTTGCCTCCAGTACAATTTCTCTAATATTTCCACTAATTTTACGTTATAAAGTAATTGCAACTTTTGGATAAATAAAATTTTCACATGGCTTATTAACCAACACTGAAGGGAGAAGAGCGGGTATTTAAAATATTTGAAGAAAGAAGGGTGGGAAAAGTAGGATAACATTTAATGCTGAATGCAAAACCCAGCTTTTTGAGATCTAGTATGAAGAATTATTGATATAAAGCTTGTAGTTATTAATTTCAAGTGGCAGTGAGGGAGACTGACTGCTAAATACTGTCTATCACCACAGACTATTGATCAGCAGTGCAGCACAGCTGGGAACAGCAAATTTGATCCAAGATCTGAAGAACAAAGCATTGCTAGCTGGAAAACAAAAATACTAAGGCCAAACCAGGACTTTATCTGGAATAAAGTCCCGTCTGGGTGTGCTCAAGGAGTGAGAATTCAGATGAGAACCAGTGTAAAGATGAATTCCTGATATTAACAGGTTACAGCATCTGGTTAGTACAGCAATCAGGAGGTGATACACTTTGAGAAGAATTTGAAAAATTACTCTCAAATGATAGCTGTGGGGATATGGTGTTGTCTTATTGGTGTTTTAAAGTGAACCTCAAAGAAGAAAAAACATTATTGGAAGCCAAAGAGGAACAGCAGGAGAAGAATAAGACCAATAAATAAACTTGGAGGATTAGGAGGGTGTTTTCCATATCAGAGAAGTAGAGTGCAGAAGCCTTTTGCAGTAAGAGGACCTGAAACCCAGCTTTTTGACAAATGACACTCAGCCTGCAGGAGACTACATGATATAAAGAATGGGGAATATGGCACAGTTTTCTTCTCTGCCTCAGGAAATCCCTTTCACACCTTTTGTAATTCCGAGGCATTCCCACTTCTGCAACCCTGGTGGAGTTTAGTTGCAGATTTCCTGGATTTCAGCCATGGAGAGGGATGCTGGATTTGCCAGTGTGATTAAAAAAAACACCTGAACATCTTCTACAGTGTTCCCTGATCTCCAGGTGTAGGTTTTTTTTTTTTTCCCAGCATGGGGCAGAGAGTGATCCCAGCCCTGGTGGGGTTCCACAATGCAGAAAGGAATGGCCAAAAATCAGAATCAAAAATGCCACGTCCCCAGCAGTTTCAGCCTCTTTGATTTGTGCTCTGCCCGTGCATTTCAGAGCCTGAAGCAGCTGGTGGACAGGGCTCATGGTAGAGCTCAGATTTAAATCTTTATCCAGCTCTCCTTCAAGGAATAAAGTTTGAGGTACAGGTGAGTTTTCATGGGGAGGGAGAAGGGTTCACCTTGAAACTTCTGTCAGCTTTGAACTATTTGGGTTAGTAACAATTGACACATATAGCTTGTGAATCACACTGAAGTGCTGACTGTTACACTGATTTAATTTTCCAAAAAAGTAAAGCTCAGATACTAAAAGCTGCATTATACAAGGAAAGGCAAAATATTTATTTGAAATTTGCCCTGGGAAACAAGTGCTCATCACCTCAGAGCAGTGAAAAATCTTCATTTTGACATAGCACATTCGTTTGACCTTCATCCTCTGAGCCTCCTCAGGAAGGGAGAGCAGCTGTCTGTTACTCCTTGCCTGACCTTGACCAAATCCCTGTTTTAGGAGGTACAGGGTGCCTTTAACTCCTGTGACTTTCCTGTGAACTCCTTCAGCCCTTCCTGGTACCCTGCTCTGGCTTGGTAATTCATATTTAGACAAACACTCAAATAGCACACAATTTTCTGGCTGCTGCGAGAAAGAAATCAAACTTTAAAAAGAGAGAGAGAGAGAAGGGACAGAATTCTGCAGACAACCCTGCATTCCTTAATTTTGCAATATTAATTTTAGCCAGGCTCAAGGAAGGCAGGAGTGGGAGCAGGGAAATCCCTGTTCATTCTGCCTGTCCTCACTGCATAAACCCCCTGATTCCTCTTGTGCAGGATAACCCTCCACAACTGAAGCTGGGGCTGAAAAAACAGCTGCATTGTGCTGCAGGCTCAGATCCTGCCACAGCCACAATCTCTGGGACTCAAACACCAACCAAGCAGGATTATGCAGAAGAAGGCCAGGATAATATTTAGTGTGAATTAAAGGTATGAGAAAGACACGTTTTCCAAGGGTAAGTTACTTTTTTTTTTTTTTTTTCTGGTTTAGGTTGCCCAGTTATGAGCTCTGATGTGCTGAGCCTTTTTAAACAAACCACAGCAATAAATTTCTGTGCCGTGGAGAATTGTGTATGGCAGACCTCTTAAAATCAAATCTATTCTACAATAAACTGAACTATTTCAACCCACTGCAGTTATTTATGATTTTAGGATGCATGCTTTTTCTCTTTGTCTTAAATCATGCTGTACTTTACTCACTAACCTTTGCAAGGTTGTGCCTAAGTGCTATTAAACAATGCAACTTTATTTTTTTTACTTTTCTTAGGAGAAATAATAATGCAGCAGAACCAGAAAAGAAAACATTTGGTCACCAGTAATACAAGTATTTAAAAAACAGTGTGACAGCATTAAAAAAAAAAAAGTAAATTAAGGATCATTAAGCACATTATTCTGTTTCCCTCAGAAATATGAAGATATTGGTATTTTCCCACTTATTTCCTTACCTTGTATGTGAACAATTCTTTCATGCTCCAGACTTGAGTTGCCAGGGTGAGGTTCAGCCCAACAGACAGAGATCAGCACCAGAAAAAGTAGAGTCTTCATCTTTACAGCCAAAAGAATCTTCTTCACTGTAAAGGCATCACACACGAAGAGGATTGTGAATTTTTGGAAACCTTTCACAGTGTTGCAACTGCACAACTTGTTAGAGCAGTGATCTTATGAGGGTTTTTTAATGTATTGAACCCACTCAGCTGACAGAAGTTACAACAGCTGCTAATTTTTTTAGGCATGAATATTGGACCATTTTATTGTGGACTTCAACTGAGTGAAACTGGAAATCCATATTTAACTCTGCCTATGCAGAAATGCAACAAGAAAAAAAAAAAGAAGTTCAGAGACAAATATTCCTAAGCCAAACTCCTTCCAAGACCACACACAAGCAGTACCTATGTTTCAAAAGAGGTTCTGGTGTACTTTTGATTTTCCAGACCTACTCTAGATCTGGTCTGCAAATACAATTAAAGCAATTAAGGCTCTATCACTGTATCTATATCCACTGCATGGTGCAATCTACTGGTGATAGGTTTTCAAGATTAAAACAATCTTCTTGTAGGTTTTGGCATTTCAATCAAGTCTGCAGCTTAACTTAGCAGTCAGGGTGGCAGATTTGCTCGAGCTAAGCAGTAAAGATGACAAAACATTTATTAGGCTGACTAGGAAGATCAATTTTACTTCAGATCCAATTGCCATTAAGAAAAAAAAAACAAAACCAATGCCTAAACACACACTGAAATGTTTGAAACCGTGCACGAAGTAGGTTAGAGTTGAATGTGCTACCACTGCAGTTGCCCTGATTGATTTTTCATTCATTTCCACCTAGAATGCTGACGCACTCGCTGAGTGTGCCAGGTAGGGTCTCTGCAGTCAGCAGAGCTCAGCGCTGCAGGGAAAATCTCTGCCAGCCTCTGAGAAGTGATTAGGCAAACGAGGACCTGAAATAGAAAAGGAGGCATAAAATACAGGAGGTTTTATGTGGAGGGTTTGGGCTGCTGTTGTGTTTTTTATGAAACTGATTCCTTGAAATAAAAGGGAGCTATTTCCCAACTTTGCCTCTAAAGAGAGTAGGATTCCCCCCCTCCCACCAAATAGTAGAGGCATTATTAATATGGGGTTTTTTTCCTCAAATGCACAGAGATAATTATTTCTTCCTTTTTTTCCCCTCTATCAGAGCTAGAAACAAATAAAACTTGCAGAGTACTCAGTCAAAACCAGGTCTAGCTTGGTGTAAGTTTTGAAAGCAGTCCCCTACCCCCAAGCAGACACAAACCCTGAAGTGCTCCAAGTGCAGATCTAAACACTGTAACCTGAAACAACCTCTGCTACAGACTGAAATGCAGAAACGCTATTGCCATTTTTCCGTATCAGAACATGCACGTTTACTTGCCTGCCCTTCCATTTCTTCACAGCCAGCTTGGGTGGGAGCTCAGAACCAATTCAGCATCCCTTAATCCTTCCTGTGGAGTGCCTAGAGATAGGACAAGTGCTGGCTGCACTCTCTTTCCCAGGTGGTCCACGCTCAGTAACTCAAGCCTGTGCAGCCACTCCCTCTTTCCTGGAAAGCTTGGGAGGCTGGTGACCTCCATCTGGGAGAGCAAGGGCACATGTGGCTCCCTCTAGAGCACATCAGTCCGAGCCTGGGCTCAGGGAGGGTCACTCCAGGGCAGCTGGGTGCTCCTTCTGATGCCTTCAGATTTTGGCTTTTATATTTTTCAAATCCTGCACTGCATGAATGCATCTCTGAACTCCATGTAGAGTGCTGGTTGCTGTCTTCACATTTTGGTCACACAGCACAATCCCTCTGGGCCTGAAACTCAGGGACACACCACAGCCTCAGGCCCCAAAAGCAGAAACAAAAGTGAATTGGGGGGGAGCAAACTGGGGGTAAATGACTTCATTACCTGAAGCTGTAATTGGAGATTTAACCCCTGATATGCAAATGGTCCAAACTTATAACTGTGTGAAAAACTCATGACCATCATCCACCTTGGGTGCAGCCTCTGGGAGGCTTCTGACAGCCCAAGGTGTCTCTATTGAAGGCTTTCAATAAATACTTTTATTCTCTTAATCTTGTCTAGCCCCTGTTCTAGGTTGCTACTCTAAGGCATGACTCCTGCATGGTGTCACCCCTGGCCTGGGACACTCGTGTGACACCACCCTGTCCTGTCCCTCACAAACCCCACACTATATGTTTCATCCCAGAGTGCAAAATGCTGTAGGTTTGGGGTCTGGGGTGTTTGTGGTTTTTTTGGTTTGTTTTTTTTTTTTTGTTTGTTTGTTTGTTTGTTTGTTTGTTTGTTTTTAAATTTTTTGGCTGTTGGCTAACATCTGACAATTCTTTTTTATTAATGATTTTTATTGGTTTAGATGTAGCCTGTTTAACAAAGGAGCTTTGGTTGGGAAGGCAAGGTCTGTGGGAGTATTCCCACCTCCATCTGCAGCTTGGAGACAAAACCTCTGGGCTCTGTGAGTTAGGAAAAGCCCAGAGGGGCTCTGCAGATCAGCCTTAACAGCTCACTGACATTTTGACTGTACATCTTGCCACAGATCTGCCCTTTTCTGTGGCACTAGTGACCAGAAACAGCCACAGGGCCTTTCTTGGGGACAGCAACCCCATCTAGAGCAAGCACTGTGTGCACAGGGAGTGAGGCTGTGCTGAGGGGTGAGGAAGATTCACCTTCTGGCGATGTGGATGGAGAACTCCACACGAGCCTCCCTTTCCTTGCCTGCCTCCCTGAACTCCCTAAACTCCCCCATGCAGCACCATCCCGTGATGATTTCCAGAACAAATAATTTCAGCATGAAGGACACACATTTTAGGGATATTTACCCTAAAAGGCAGATAGGATCTTACTCCAGAGTGTTTATGGCCTAGCAGGAAACAAGCAGGGTGAGAGGCAGGCCAGTGCTGACTTGGAAATCTTGTTTTTTTCCTTTTCCTCAGTGTCCAGCTGAACAATCCCACATGCTACAGACATGGCAGCCTCGTGGATACAGATCATCACAGGGTTTTTTTTGGTGGGTTTTACCCAGGATGGTGGCATTTTAGATTAGTTAAAAGGCAGAGGTTGTGCCATGTGCAGCAGCAGCTGAGGAAATGTGTGTGCCTGAAGTGAGGAACAACCCGGTGCCACTCTCCTCCTGGGATTCCCCACGATGGGAATGGGGGCACCGAGCCAAGGTAATGGTACCAGGCCAAGAGTCTGACCCCTGGTGCTTTGTAGGTTATCCAAAAAGCAATTAGTCAGAGGAATTCTCATCCTCAGCCTCTAGCCAAAGCAATAGGAGTCAGACTCCATTTCTGCAGCAGCCTGGGAGGACCTCAGGGGAGATGTGATAGGTGTGGATGTTTTCATATTAAAATTAATAAAATCTTGGCTGGGACTAGGCCTTTTTTTTTTTTTTTTTTTTCTTTCTTTTTTTTTTTTTTGGTAAAGAATGGTAAAGATTAGTCATACTCAAGAAATTCACACTGGTTTCAATTACTGCAGTTCATGAATCTGCTGTCTCCCTGGACAGGCACACAAAAAAAGCTGGGAAGCATTTTTAAAGGGAGAACCTCGAGGCTCAGGGAAATATTCAAGCTCACCGTACAATGAGTGTTTAAATTCTCAAGAACTGCTACATTTTGAAGTTCTGACACTAATCACCATTTTTTAATACTTACGTAGCCTTATTTAATCTACTACTGGCATATCCAAAAGGCTGTAAAGCACCAATTTTTGTATTTTAACATCATATTCTGAGAGTTTACAGAATGCTTTCAAGCAATTCAGCTGCATAAGTGACAAGCTGCCTCTGAAGGGCAGAGCACTGAAAAACAGCATTACCTACCAATGTCTGTTTTGAATAGAATAACATATTTCTTATTTACTTTTGAAACTGCTCTCTAGCTGCAGAACATGCAAACATCCACTGTGTGAGGACAAGGGCCACCTACCTCAATATTCTCTCTCTGGCAGTAGTTAAAAGCCTTTAAAGTGGAAAGATTTTTGTTCTTGATGATCTGGGGTTGAAATAGCCCCCAAATCTGTGGAATGTTCACACACATGCACAAACCTTCTGTATAATATGAGCCTTTACAGGCTCCTCTCTGTGGAGCTCAGATGCATCTGGGAGCTGGTGTTAAGCAGAGGGAAATATCTATTAACAGAACAAAACTTGTGTATTTTCAGGGAGATGGTGCCAGCAGCAGTAATGAAGGGTCTCTCATCTTTAGACACTTCTGGTGAGTAACAGAATAAGAAGACGACCAGTCCAGGCAGCACTCACACACTCCCTTCAGCAGCTTTTCTTGGAACTGGTAACTTGCAGCAGAACACTCCAATCCAGCTGATTAAACAGATTTCTGCTCAGTCCCAAGGCTCCTAAAGATCAAATCTTATCTGTATGTGTAAACCCCTGGGCTTTGGCAGCTGAGTCAAACCAGGAGAATGGAATTCAGCTCCAGACTGTGGGCACCTGAGCTATTTTGTTTGTTTGCAAGATGGTTACATCCCACTCAGAAGCCCAGACTTTTGTCACTGTTGGTTTGTACCTGATCAACGTGGTCAGTGGAAGGGAGGTGTGTGTTTGACTGACCTAGGATGCCTTTTGTCCATTCATTTTTGGTTTTTAATAACCTCCATCTCTTCCAGAAATCTTCCATTCTCCAAAGATGAAAGGAAAACATTCATTTCCAGCTACAGACTTCAGACCTCAGTTCACCACATCTGACAAAAATCCACTTCTTGCTATGACTACCCTACAATGCCTACTCTGGGTTCTGTTTTTCACTTGTTCTGCTAAGACAACTTCTTTTTTCTCCTTGAAAAAGTCCCTTGGGATCATGGAATCAAGGCAGGACAGATTCAGCAGGCTGATCCCCACGCTAAATTCTTATTGCAAAATAAAATTTGCCGGTGTTGTGGTAAAAAGAAAGAGCAATTGGTGGCATTCTTTGTTAGGATGACTTAAAGGTCATATCCCAAGGCCTCTTTATTGCTTGGTACTTCACTATTTCAGGCAATTTGTGAGGCTGTGTGGGATCTGGGGCCATCTAAGGTGGCAGACAGCTGCTGTCTGGAGGACAGGTTGTCATCCTGGCTCTGCAGCCGTGGGCAGAACAGCTCAGTGCAAAAGCAGCACGACGCCCCAGACACGTCTGGAATCCCCTGAAGCCCAACAACTTCCCAGGAGGAATGCTGATTAATTGCTTGCAGAGAGAAAGAAAATGTCTTTACAGCCTTTGGAGTGCCTGCCTTGCACCAGATATGGAATTTATTCCAGAACTGATTCCACAAACACGGGGTAAAAGCAATTCTGGCATTATTTGTAGGGTAGAGTCAAGGCCACGTGGTCTAGAAAATTTGGTACTCTAGGTTTTAAATACAATCAGGGATAAAGCAAATGTGCTTTAAGACCTACCCTGGAAGGAATGCCTCCATCAGTGCCTCCATTAGTTTTGTTTCTTGAGTTTCCTTGGAGTTTCTCTTTTTTCGTTATTTATTTTTGTTATTGTGGGGTTTTTTTTCCT
>VWZP01006297.1:0-18191 GCA_013396995.1 Dicaeum eximium | reverse complement strand
AAAAAAAAAAGTTTTTTTTCCAGCTTATAATAGGGACATTCCAAATTAATAGGGTTTAGAGTGGAGGAAACCTATTGAGTATAGAGACAAAAAAGGGAAAAAAGTGTATTTTAAAATGGAATCAATGAGAAAAGCCACATTCGTAGCTGAGTTGTGCCAAACTACCATGCACCAGAAAGGTATGGTATTAGCATCACCTCACCTGGGGTGAAGGTTAAAGCTTGCTCTTGATCCATGAATTATGAAAAAAAAGGTGAAAGATTATATAGAGTGGACTTTTACAGGAAAAAAATTATTGAGGAAACCTAAGTAACAATTGATGAATGCTGTTGGCAGTAGCCCTGCTCCAGCTGTTCTGAAGGCAGACATTAATACAATTATTCCAGGGTATCAGGAATGTAATCAGGCAAGTTTGCTTAGCAAAAGTTGAGGAATAACACCCAAAATAATGCAAAATACAGTAAATTAAAGATAAAAATTGTTCAGCATTTATTCAGATCTGTCTTCTCCATTTAATGGTTTTAGTGGGTGTGTTTGTGCAGTTCCTGTACATCTATTTCTAATAAAAAGACTAACACCCTTCCATCCCCAAGTCACTGTTGCCTTAATTAAGAAATATTTTAATTATTATTAATCTCTGCTTCTGAGGGAGAAATAAACATGCTGAGGACTCATTTGTTCTGTAGCTAAGTTATTGATGCTGTGATTAAGATGTTAATTGATTTGGTGTGACAGCAGGCACAGAAAGCAGAGGCGCTCAATCATAGACTCACAGAGCCACGGAACATTAAGGGATTGGAAGGGACCTTAAGGAACATCCAGTCTCAATTCCCTCTGCCACTGGCAGAGACACCTCCCACTAGACCAGGCTGCACAGGGTTTGGAGGAACAGCAAGCTGGGGTGGCTGGAGACAACATCAGGCTGGAGACAACCTCCCCCCAGGTCAGTGGGACAGGATGGACACGACAGCATGAAGGACATGATGGATTCCATCCAAGGGTGTTGGGACCTGGGCAGTTCCTGTTCAGGGTGTCACATCTGTCACCTCTGGGACACCCAGGCATGACCCTGGTGACCAACCCAAGGTGAATGCTGCAGCCCAGTTCCAAAGAGCCCAAAAGGTCAGGGCAGGGAAGCTCCAGGCTGGCCGGCCTCGCCCGGGCCCTGGGAAACCACGGAGCAGTTCCTGGCTCTGGGACAGAGGAGGTGCCTTGGGGCTGTCAGCAGGGTTCAAATCACACCTGACCCACCTGAGAGGTGGCTGCAGGTGTCTGGGGAGAGCAGAGGGTGTCCTGTGCCAGGGACTGGGACATTTAAAGCCCTGGACTTAATGTGATTTTTCCTGGGAGAAGATACTTTAGTTTTTTTACAGGTCATCTACCAATAATTCCAAATGAAAGCAGAGATTAAAAAAAAACCTCTCTGGGTTGTTCTTCAGAGAAATCTTAGGAGGAAGCTTAATCCTTATTTGTACCTTGAAATTCTTAATTTTAAAAAAAATCAAAGCAAAGCTGTCTTTTGTAGTTGATAATTTGTTCTTTCAGCAGGACCTCAATGCTCCAACGTGATGGCAAATGACCCTGTGATACTACAAATATAATATTTTTCTTATTACCAGGCCAGTTCTTATAAGGATAGAGGGAAATCTTAATTTCATACATATGTTGCACTATCCATGTGCACTTTCAAGTACTTTCTTGTGGGCTTCCACAGAGTGTTGAATTGTATTTTCTGATTTAAATGGTGCCTTCTGTTTTCCAAAGATTTCTACCTTGCATTCAAGGTGTCACAATTAAGAGACAGGTGACAGAGGCATAATCTGGAGGTCAGCCTGAGAGGAATAGACTTTGAGGACTTAGGTGCACCAGGACCAAAATCTTAATCTATACTGAAGATGTAAAATTTTAATAAATTTGTTGGTGTTTGCAGGATCTCATTACCTTTTTATTCTGCCTTTTACTCTTGAATAGTTTCACTGTGCATAACTTCATCCCTGGGAGATTTGTGGGACTCTGCATTTTCTCTTTTCTCTCCTCGTGTGTCTGCTTTGAAGATGTGTGCAGATCTCAGTATCTGAGATACCGAAGGCAAACCCAGTTTGTTAAAATGCCAGCCAAAGCTGATTAAAATGCCTGTAGGTTGCAGAAAGCACCATAAATGGGGCAATCTCTTGGATCCCCTAGCACTGAAAAATCTGGGATGGGCTATTCATCTGTCAAAACCAAAACCTTGCAAATACATCCTCATTTGGCAAATCATCCCGAGCTGGTACCAGCTCCTGAGTGGGAGCACGGATGTTGTATTTCACCCTGACCTAAACACCTGTCAGGCTGCACTGAGCTGGCCTCTCAGGCACCAACAAATCATGACCTGGCTACGAGCACGCTGGGACATTTTAATGTACTTTTTTATAGCTGCAAAGCAGATAATGACTTCAGTATATAACAGATAAGAGTTGGGGTTTTTTTTTTTGGTAGTTTTTTTGGTTGGTTTTTTTGTTGTTTTTTTCTTAATCCAGCTGGCAGATTGCCATCTTACCCTTTCCCCCTTCAGCTCTGTGATTCTGCATTGGAAGCATGTTGCTTTCAGAACAGATACCCTATCAAAAAGTGAGTGGGCATCTTGCTGATCACAGCAGGAAGGGTCACTGTAACAAGGAGACTGAGATTCACCTCGCATCATTGTTTGTAAAAATTTAATTTGACAGTCGCAGCACACAACGAGGAAACTGAGAACATTTTGAGGCTCACATCAAGGCAGCCTTTCATTTTAAAGACAGGGAACTCCACTGGCTCCACCGGGGGGTTGGGGTCTGGGATGTTAATTTCAAGTCCTTTCTCTAAAAGTCATCTCAGGTTTTTCTGAGGACACAACATGACTGGAAACACTGGGAGTTGAGCTTCAGCATAACTCTGAGGATTTGGGTGCAAAGGCCCCAAAATCACAAGTGCTCTGTCCATTGTTTTCATTGAAGTGATCAGTGCAACAGGGATTGTATTCATGTCTTGAGAAATCCTCTGCTTGAGAAATGTCTCCATCCTTCCCTAGGAGCTTAAGTGTGATAAACAAGGCAGGAGACACCAAGGCCAAACCTTGTGCCACCTGACAAGGACACACCTTACCCACAGCCACACTGGCCCCACAGGTCTGTGACCACCTTGGGAAGTGCCAAGGGTGGGAGACAGAAAGGCCTGGGTGTGGGTGAAGAGTTTCTCTCAGACCCTTAATTAAAACACAAGTCTTCCTCTTCCCCCACCTCTACCCCCTGAGTGGAAGATGCTGCACCTGGGTCAGGGCAATCCCCAGAACGGGTTCACACAGGGGAAATTACGAATTGAGAACAGTCCCACAAAGAACAACCACTGAGGACACTGGTGAATGAAAAATTTGGCATGACTCATTTTGCCCAGCTGCAATGGGCACAGAACTTCTGTGGCTCTGAAGCCAAGCCAGTCACAGACTCTGTGATGCTTCCTCTGCCAGGCAGGAGCAGATTCATTCACAGTAGAACTGCACTAATGGCTGGGGTGCCTCCGCAGCAATTCAGAGACATTAGAGTTGAAAAAGACCTATTTGTACATTTTTGTCCTCCTTCTCTATAAAGCCAGGGTTAAACCCTTTGTTCAACCACTCCAGTTTTGTCTCTGCAGCTCTATTTGTCTCAGCCCATAGGTTTTTCATCATACCCGAGGGAGTGCTCCATGGCATGATGCATTCCACTTCTAGGAGCTTATCCAGACACTTGGCTTAGATTATTCCTTGCTTAATTTTCATCTCATTAGTTTTGGTTATTCTCCTTTGTGGTACCTGAGATATATCTTTTCTCTGCTTAGTTTTCATATCCTTCAGCTATTTGTTAATGGTTATCTTGATGTCTTTAAAGCATTCCACAGCCAGACCATGTTTATTTAGATCTTTTCATCTTCCTTCATAAGTCAGTGCCTCCAGCCCACTTTAATCATATCAGTGGCTTTGCACTGACCTCTCTCAAATTTACAACTCTTCTCAATAATGAGAGTCTCAGGGCTAAACACAATTTTCTGAGAACAGCCATACACTGCAGGGAAATGATTTTACCTGTGATTTCAAGTGTGATGTATTTGCAGCTGCAAACTATATTTTCCCCCTGCAGTTTTGCATTGAAAGGTCTGTTTGCTGTCAAGATTACCTAATTTTCTATAAGATGTCCACTTTCTTTTCCTCCCTCAGATCCATACACATCATGAATGAGAAAAATGTTTCAGAAGAATGTGGAGATCAAGGCCACATGGAGCTCTTGCCCAAATGGAAATATATGGAAGGTTTTTTGTATTTTTACTCAAGAAGTCAGAAAAATGGGCATAGTTGCTATATCTAAGCACCAGGCTCAATGAATTTCCACTGCATATAGCAAAGCTGAGGAAATGTAATTGCTGCACTCCCGGCAGTTTTTGGGTTTTAGAATTTTCACCCAAACTGGTGATCTGGATCAAAGTCCTCGTCCATGCCAGTGGAGATGGAAGAATTTAGTGAACCTTGTAAGCCACCCTTATGGATGGCTTCCACAGTGAAAATCAGCAGCTTCAATTCAATGTGACAAAGGAAAAAAGCCAGCAGAGGGTAGCAAACCATAAAATGATCAACCACAGAAGGTTCATATTAAGATTGCTTTTGTTAGGGGCATATCCTGAGCATGAACTCAAAGGAGTTTTTGTTATATAGGAAAATGTTTGCTGCTGCTGAGAACATCAGTGATGCACATTTTTTATTTAGAAAGACACCTACACCAGCAGAGGGGTGAATGAAGTGGAGATCTGGTTTGTCACTTAATGAGTGATTTGTTGTTATTGTAGCTCAGCTTTTCTTTTATTTCTGCCTTTCTCCATGGTGCAGATTTGTTGTCAAGGTTCTCTCCAGTTCCTGGATAAACTACGTGGGATTTGTAATGGGAAAAAATCCTGACTATGGCAAAAGTGGTAAGTGGAGAACAAATCATGCTCTGCAAAACTTCAGGCAGGATTATGAGGAAGAAATACTGTACTTCTTTAAGATTCAAGTTAAAACCCACATTCATTGCTAACATGGCTCAGCAAGCATTCCTGGTTTTTTTAGCTCATTTTTTCTACAGATTAACTACTGCAATGATCACACTGTATAACTTGCCATGAGAAGTACATGTTTCTCTTGAATACAGAATAGTGTCATAAAATGTAGATGACAGAACAGATAAACTATGGGTGTTCTCACAATGTGATAAAATGTAGACTTTTTTTTTTGGTGATATATTAGATATTCAACATTTTACCCAGATTTTCTGAATATTCATCTTGTATTTGTCTTCATTTTGCTATATCCTCCAGGGGAATTCATGTGACGGACTAAATGGTAAAAAGAACTAAATGGTAAAAACACAGGAGTCACTCCAGATTTATTTAGTGTAAAAAAAGGATATGACTGAAAGGAAAAGGGGACTGGATGTTTACTAGGTGAATACTAGCAGCACAGACCATCTTTTGATCTTGTTTTCATCTCTATTTCTAACAACATGGAGCAACTGGGTGTGACAAAAAAGGCCTTTAGAAATGCCACGTAAGCTTGAATATTATAAATAGAAATAGTAACTCATATTTTTTGGGTTCTCACCTCTGTTTGACTAATGATTCATATGAATAATCAGTATTCATAGTGGTTTTTCTGTGCCTCAGATTTTAGACTAAAAGAGTGTATCCTTTCTCTGTTTAAATATATGTATGTTTATCCACGATGATTTAGCCATGGCCAGAACTCTAATGTGGAAAATACTATCATAAAACATTAAGTTTTTCTTTTAATGAGCCTGGTTTTCTTGGAGGAAGTCTTCATTTTGTATGTGATTCCACTGCAATTAATAAAGCTTCAGATTCTAACAAGGATATAAATGGATGTCTGATTACTTATGTATTCAGAGCAGTTATTTCTAATTTAAAATACAGAACCTAATCATGCCACTTTCTTCATTTTGGGAGCCCTTGCTCTTATGTTTTGCCATTCATCACTTTCTTTCAACTTCCTGCAGATGCACGGAGATAAAGAGATGGTGAATTTTTCTTTTATGTTTCCTTAATGCATTTTGATGGGTAGGGAGTAAAAAAATTGTCATCCACATCAGTGTATATAATAGTAAAATGATATTTTCAACCTCTGCTGAAGTTGAAAGAAAAAAAAAAATCCCTGAAAATCATAAATGAGTAAAACTTATGAGGATAGATATTTAATTGAGACAAAGCCTAAGTACCCAGGACTTTGATAGACAAAAAATGGAAGTCTCTTTGCAGAGTTAAAGAGTCAAGGAGGAACCACAAACAATTCAGGCAGGTAAGTTGGTTGGTCACTTAGTTACAACCTTTGATCTCCTGTGATCTTCACCTGCCTCTCCTGGGGAGATGCAGCCTCAGCATTGCTTTAAGGCTGTGACCTCTCCTGCAAAAGGTCTCCAGGCTTCTGAAGTTTTATCTCAGTGCCCACTGGAAGCCCTTTAAAGGCAGCTGAACAGCATGCAGCTCTTGTAGACATTCTTATGTGCTGCTTCTTAATGTTTTCAGGGATCCCAGTAGTTATGGACAACGGTCCTCCAGAAATTGCCAAACTCAGAGGAAGATCCCGAAGGCTTTTGATCAAAGCGTTATTGTGTTGATAGAGCTCTACGGATTTTATGCCAGACAGAAAGTTAATCTGTGTGTTGCTGGGATCCAGGGCACAGAGAATGTCTCTCTGCCTGTTTTAAGAAACTCTGACCCTCAGCAGAACTCTGCTTTGAACCTTTGTCCCTGGGAAAAATTGCCAAAACTTTGGGATGAGTTAGAGCACACAGGTAGTGATATGTAGTAGTGGTAGTTTTTCACAGAGTGTATCACAGAGTGAGGAATTTAGGGTTTTAGGATTTTAATATGAGAGTGAATAGGAGACAAGATGGAGGATTTTGGGTGTTGTCCCTTCTTCCTTCTTGTTCCTCTCCAGCTCCATTTTCTGCAGTTCTTGTGGTAGAATGTTATTGGTTAGTGTGAGTAGTAATGTGGAAGTTACGTGCATAGATTAGTAANGCCTTGGTTTGGGTGTTTGGGTCCATTTTGTGCCTTGGTTTGGGTGTTTGGGGTCCATTTTGTGCCTTGGTTTGGGTGTTTGGGTCCATTTTGTGCCTTGGTTTGGGTGTTTGGGTCCATTTTGTGCCTTGGTTTGGGTGTTTGGGTCCATTTTGTGCCTCGCTTCTCGCACGCTGAGTCTGGTGTGCAGACGGTGCTGAACTTAAGATAAGAATAAACAAAACCCTGAAGACCAAGAGAAAGAGAGTCCTGCTCGTTCTTCACCCTTGGAAAAGAACTCAGCAGTGGGAACCCCCTCCAAAGGGCCCAGAGGGTTGGGTTCCCACCCTTGTTGGGACCGAAAAACCCGACAGTATGTAACAATTATTGTGAAAAATATTGTTATGTGGTGGTTTTTTCACCCTTTCCTCTTTTGGTCTAATTCTTGAAAAACCAAGTGTCAGCTCTGATTGCAGGTGACACAATGTCCTTTGATGGCCACAAGGCCACTGTTTTGTCTTGCCAGCTGTGGGTAGCATCAGTTCAGCATCGTAGGGTCCCACAGACACTGCAGCATCCCAGCTTTTTAGAGTTTTTGTTGTTGTTTCAGCTCAGTTCCGCCTGGAAAGAAGTGACACCGAAGCCCATGGGATCCAGTGCATCACCAGCACTGCAGAATTATCACCCAAAAAATACCACATGCTGCTCTCCTTTCAGACAGCCCCAGAACAAAAAGTGTAATAAATAAAAGAAGTTATGATTATTCTAGGCTAAGTCATACCAGCTTTTCACACACAGGCATCTTGAAAAAAATCAGTGGGATATCCACACAGGAGCAAGGATATAGTTGTTATAAGAGAGATTAGTTTGGCTGCGTGTTTTTATGAGACACTAATCAAAGAGAATTGAGCTCTGCAGAGTTTGCAGGCACAAGCCTTCCTCTGAGTTCAGTAGGACTTGTCTGTGCATAAGAACAGCAAGATGTGGCCCTGATCCTCACAGTCCTCTGCCTAAAGTGAAGCTGTCATAATCAGGTACTAAATAGGATCACTGAGAGGTGAATCTGAGTCTGCTGCCAGCCCATTACAAGTCAGTGTCTGATTGCTTCAGAAAGCACAAGCTCAACTGACAGAATTGCTTTGTGCTTAGATAATAAAGCTGATGTCATTCCGTGACATTTCTCTGGATTTATAGGAGCTCTGTGGGTAACTAAACAAATTTCAACCTGTTATTTTTAGAGAACATACAAACTAAGGTTCAGGAAAAGTCCATATTGTTCCTGTTTAGCAATCACCTTTTCTCTGAATGAAACACCTTATTTACTAGTTCAAATATATTGTCAGTGTCTGCTGCAGCTTTGCTGAGGTTACAGACTTTATACTGACACAAAAAAACCTATTTGTGCATTTAATTGTTCCTTTGCTGAAGAATAATGTTTCATGAGTACTTTCCATGTAGCTTTTAATGCAGTTGTTTTGCCTTCTTTCTGCTTCTCCCCTTCTTTTCTGACTTACTCTTTCTCAGTGTCACTTTATATATTCATAAAAGTATGAAAAGTGTGAATTGTCACTGTCATTATTTTGTTCTTCTCTCTTTCAAGAACTGATGCCTGTGATCTTAGTTTAGCACCTAATTAATCACAACAATAATTATCTTAGCAACGCTCACAATATGAGAAATGATTGGTAAAGACGTGTATGTCCACCAAAATACTTGTATTATCCATTTCCTAAAGGCCTATAATGGCATATAAATCCATGGTTTTTTGTAGGAGGAGTGCAAGGAACGGCACTCACACTGCAGTAATTATTTTCAGCTGTCAAGAGCAAACACTCAAATTTCCAGACTCCAGAGGGTTTGAACACTGGACTCATCTAGAATGAGCTTCATACAGTGAAACTGCCACAGCTGTCTTGCTCTTGGTCCTTCCATCAGTAACAGGAGTTCTTCTGTGCTGCCTCTGAACCTCTGACACTTTTGAGCAGCTGAATGTCCCGGCTCTCAGGGTGAGAAGGGACCTGTGGAACAAACCTTGTGCCATCCAGGGCAGGACAACTCCCACCCAGAGGCAGGGAGAGGAGAGAGGAGTGGGGTGGGGCCCAGAAATTTACCAGCAGCTTAAATTCACTGTGCCCAACCCTAGGCTGAGGGTGGGAAGAGCAGCCTGCTGTAGCCCAGAAGCCACACTCTGGTTGCTGCACCAGAGTCCCTGCCTGGCACTTGGAGGAGAAATAGGAGCCTTGATTCAGTGCTGCCCTGCAGCTTTCAATCTTCATTTGTTGTTGCAGCATAATAAATCTGGACAGTACCATATCCTGTCTGCACCAAATTAGGCAAATACTGGTGCCAATATACCTTCAAGCTTAGAGAAAACAAAATTGACGTGCTGAAGGGAATGTTGCCATGAGATATCAGGGAGATAAAGAATAGTTACATGTGAATTCAAATGACATTTCAGTGCTGTTATGAACAGAAGTGCAAGTGCATTAGGAATTCTTGGATGTGCTCCTGCTTTACCTCCTCGTCTCCAGTAATCACTTTTTCCTGTACATGTGTACTCTCTCACACACGCTGCTTTCAGAGAAAATTTTCAGAAAGTCCAAACACGAAACTTGAGTCATCCTTCAGTTTTGGGCTGAATTTGAACTTTTTACCTAGTAGTCAAAAAAAAAACTGCCTGAATATAGTGTCGCCTTGTTCCATCCATCGGGTTCCACAAAGGGACCATTTTTGTTACAGGAGCATGAGCACACTGCGGTGGGATTAATCATAAACCTGGTCCTGCGAGTGTCTGTGCGTGTGAATGATGCTTTCTGTGAGCTGAGCTGTGACCAAGAACAAAGTTACGGCCCCAGCCTCAGAAAGCAGCCTCTGTGCTCTCCTTTAAATGCCCTAATTCATCTCTGGGCAAAGGGGACTAGAACATACCGAGCAGGTCCCCTGAGGTACGCGGTGCCGTTTGTGTCGTGACAAACGCACAAGGCGAGGGCTTGTGTCAGGTGTACTGTGCGCTCCATTGACAGCTTGGGAAAACCGTGATGCTCTTCCAACATTTCCTGCTTTCCGTGGGGATGAAAAATATTCCCCCTCCTGTTGGGATCCAGGGCACAGAGAATGTCTCTCTGCCTGTTTTAAGAAATTCTGACCCTCAGCAGAACACTGCTTTTAACCTTCGTCCCTGGGAAAAATTGCCAAAACTTTGGGATGAGTTAGAGCACACAGGATTTTAATATATGGCAGTAGTAGTTTTTTACACAGTGTATCATAGAGTGTAGAAATTAGGGTTTTAGGATTTTAATATGAGAGGGAATAGGACAAGATGGTGGAATTTGGGTGTCGCCCCTTCTTCCTTCTTGTCCCTTTTCACCTCCATTTCTTGTAGTACTTCTTGTAGAAGACTATTGGTTAGTGTGAGTAGTAGTGTGGAAGTTACGTGTATGGGTTAGTGGGAGTTATTGGTAGAAAAGTAGAAACAAAGTACGTATTAGAAGATAATTGGGTAAAATATCTTTAAAAGGCCTTGGTTTTGGGTGCTCAGGGTCCATTTTGTGCCTTGCCTTTCGCATGCTAAATCTGGTGCAGACGGTGCTGAACTTAAGATAAGATAAGAATAAACAAAGCCCTGAAGACCAAGAGAAAGAGAGTCCAGCTCGTTCTTCACCCCTGGAGAAGAACTCGGCAGGGGAACCCCCTCCAAAGGGCCCAGGGGGCTCCCATCCTTGTTGTGACCAAGAAAAAAACCACAACAACCTCCAAATGGCGTGCGGCTGGGGTGTGTTGATGCGAGGAAGAACGAGGGAAAAGCCCAGCAAACTCCCGTCCTTTCGCCTCGGTTCGAATCTGAGCGCGAACCGGCGTTTTAAGAGGAAATGTGGCAAAAATTATCGTGCCTTGACAGTGTTCCTGAGCTTCCAGTCCGTGGGGGAAGGGCCATGGTGTGCTGTGGAGTAAAACTTCCTACCCTGTGATTCAGCCCTGCCTGCTTTAAGGAGCCACTCACCCACTGAGTACCCTGAAAGCAGCTCCAGGAAAATCAGCTCCAATGGGCTTGGCTAGGGCTAAAATATTGTGCTGCATTCAGTGTAAAGTATTAGCAGTATTAGTATTTGAATTATTATTATTATTACTTCTGGCTATACCCTGAAAATGAGTCTGACACTGGCTTCTTTTACCCAATGAAAAACTATAATTTTTGGCTTGCTGGAACAAATCAGCAAGATTTTAAAGCTGTTTTTCTGAATAATAAAATTTAGAAAACATAAGAAGGTAGCACAGGCCCAGGGACATATTTTGACACATTATTTCTGGAAGGTTTCCTAGTGTGTCACCACTTGTTCTTCTTCTTACACAGAACAATTAAGCCAGCAGATTCGAATCTGAATTTAAACCTTATAATTCAGACCAAGTTACATAAAAGAAAAAGTTTCATCTCACCTCTTGTGTAAGGGAGCTCTTTGTGCCTTTGCTGGACTGGGTTGCACCCTGCTTGTGCTGAATTGTGTGAGGAAAAAGCATCCTCCTTTCACTAAACTCAGCTGTTTTAAATCTGAGTGTTCGCTCTTGACAGCTCAGTTGTGCTGCCTGCTCTGGGAAGGTAAATGCAAAGCTGCTCCCCTGGTCCACCCTGCAGGCTGGAAGGAACCTAAGGCAGAAAGCAGCCAGCCTCTGGCATTCCTTTTCAAGTCAAAATCTTGCTCCAGATGAAAAAGGAGAGATCTGTGTGTTTGTGATGGTTTCTTTAGCGCAGGAAGTATCGACTGCTATCACCTTTGTGGGTTGTTTCCCAGCACCTCAGGTTTCCTCATGCTCCAGAAGGTAATGATTATGTGACACCATTCAGTGAGCTTGGCTTCCCTGAGTTCAGTAATACTATCCCAAACATTACGAATTAATTTGATAGTTGATTGGAGCTGATGAGAATAAATTCGTTTAAACTGCATATAGAGGTCATCTACTTCTCCAGATTGAGTGTGATGTGATTTTTGCAGCAGTTAATGGACATTTGTCATTGTGATTGAGTCTTCTGCATGAAGATGAGAATAATGGCCTAGAATAACACTCATTCTTGTTGATACTTGAATAGCCAGTCTCTTATTTCAATTAAAGTCCTAAGGAAATTAATTGGTAACAATCACAATTCTGGATTAACTTTTTGAGTCTGAGTTCGGCTTTTTTTTTTTTTTTTNTTTTTTTTTTTTAAGATGAGGTCACTTTTCCCTCCATGGCTTGAGCTCTCTTTTTTTTTTTTTTTGAAAAATATGACCTTCGTTATCAAAGTGCTTGAAGAATGATGAATTAATTCTCACACTGTACTCCACTCCAAGGCTGACCAAATGTCCTTCAGGTTCAGGGGTCTTAAAAAATATGGAGCAAAATTAAATTAATGCAGAGCACCGCCCTGCTTTTAATGAGTGTTTATTCAGATTTTATATGATAAACTGTGCTCCTCAGGAACTTAGCTATACATTCCTAGTGAAGAAAATTCCTCCAACACCAAATAAATACATGTTTCAGTCATAGTAGTTATAAAAGGCCTCTTCATAGCAGTCAGAAAACTCACACAGTCCCCACTGAAGGCAAGAAAAGTCAATTCACTCCAGGCTTGCACCTACCCCACCCCTGTGAGAGGCAAAATAGAGGAAGCTGGCTTCTTACCTAAAGGATTAAGGCATCAGAGCTCTCTGACTGTAGTAGGAGACAGCCTGTAGGTATTTTAAATTTGCTTTGAACCATCTCCACTGCTAGGAATTACAGCTGTGGAGTGTGAGACAAGAGGCAGTCCCTCAGCTTGCCACATCTGAAACCATGTTTTAGAGGTTAAAATTCAACACCACAGGGTGCATCTGCCAGGGCTGATCCTCAACCAGTGGAGCCCTGGCTAAAATACTGGACATTTTGCTCTACTTTTAGTCCTTCTAGATTTAGAATGTGTAATTTTAAGTCTATAAAGGGCTGAAAAGGAGCTCAAGGAGAGATATAGTCTGTTTCCATGCACTAAGATTAGCTGAAGTTATTTAAACCTCCCAAGACAAGTATTTCCCTGCCACAGTGCAGTGGTTCCCTCTCTGAGATGTGTCTAACTCTCCTTTAATGCAGGATATGACAACCAGCATCCTATCTGAGAGTTTACTAATCACTCCAGAGCAGAGTAATTGGGCTTTACAGCTTCTGCAAAAGAATGCAGTGTTAATATAAACCATAATTTTAGAGCATAGTTTTAAATTTGTGGTCTACCTATAACTCCTGGGACCTTTTCTGACACTTAACTCATGGTAGCTGCTTTACCTTCATTTGGTATTTGCAAATTTGGGGTCCTCTGCCAAACTGAATTCCTTCCCAAATTTTAAAAAAACTTCTTATTTGATGTAATTTTGAATTCTGACTTGGTCTTTCAAAGCACTTTTAACCATTAACTGTAACATGGTATAGCTTTTGGCATATCTTAAAAATAAATAAGTAAATAAATAAATCTCAGGGGAGAGGGGAAAATTCCCCATGACAATCAGGCTCAGATTCACACTCAAAAGGAAAGTTTTAGCAGGTCAGCTGGGTTTGATTTTATTGCTCCTTGGTGATTGACAAAGTAGGAAGGAGAGCCAGAACACAGGTGGAGGCTCATGCACCTGTGAGAGGAGAGATGAAACTACCACATGGATATAGGAGGAAAAAAAGTTTTAGAACACAAGCAGAGAAGCCAATAAAATATCCCCATGAGAAAATCCTTGTCAAAGGTTTTGAGCAAATTTAAATCTAGAAATAATCAAGGGGGTGACATACAGTACATCCTTTATAAATAAGTTCTTGTGGGATTCACTATTCAGTGCTACGTTTTTAACCCTCCCTGTAGGAGACAAAACTTTAAAATCCTAACTCTTTGGTTCAAAGAGGCATTACAGGACATTAATTTCATTTGTGAGTAGGGGTAAGGTTATGGCAGTGATTGCAGTGAGTGGAAATTCACTGCAGGCTGCTGCAGGAAGGTCCTTTGGTACAAGTCACAGACAACCAATTAAATCAAAGTTCATCAGCCAAAAGTTACATCATAAAGCTGTCTCATCTTTGTATGGATACAGCTGGAGTGGATTTCCCTGGAATTCCCGCTGTTTTTTTATGATCTGAATTGTATTTTTGCCCTGAAAATAATATAAGTTATTTAGTTTTCCTTGCATCATGATCCATTTTTACTGCCACTGGCATTGTGACAGGTATTGCCACCTGCTGCAAACAGCAGTGTATTTTAGTCATGAATATTTGATTGCATATGATCCCAGAATGAGGGAGAATAGGAAACTTCCTCATAGCAAGAATAGAATATCAATTCTAAACTGTAGGGAATTGTGTGCATCCATTTTTAGGAGCTTAGGATATAAGAGTGATCCACTCCTGCATCTTTGCAAGGGTCTTTGGGGTTACATCACCGTAAACCTTTGTGATGATAACAGATTCATGTGGAAGCAGTAAGATCTCCAGATATTTGGGAATTTGTCTTTGAATCTTACCCTGGCAGCTTTTGTTGCCTCTTTATTCTCAGGCCTTTGTCATCACTGGTGGATTATCCCTTAAAATTTTGTGGCTTCCACGGAAGGCTCAGCTGTAGGAAATGCCAGTCTTTGCCTCTCTGAATTTTCTGTAAAGAGGGTGTGACAAAAATAGAAGTGTGTTGCTGATTCTAAAACAACAGAGACAATTATTAGTCTTACCTCTCTGGCTCCACAGCCTCACCTGTCTTCTGAGAGTGGCTGCTCCTGCAAACAGCCCCAGGGCTCTCGAATGATCTCAGTTCCCAACCCAAATCTTCCTGCTGCTTTTATTAAAGGTGGTTACTGGTGCTGGTGCACTCAGTCTCCAGCTGTCTCCTCCATGATGGAATGAAATGACAAAAGTATTTATTCACAGTTCTGCTTCCTCATTCCTTAGGCTCTGATTTGCATCAGTAATACGTTAATAAACCTCAACAATTTCTTTTTCTTTGGTTTTTTTTTTTCAGGTCTCTAGTTTCTGCACCTCTCCAGCTTCTTGTACCATCATGTGGTGAGCTAGAACATAGAAATATCAGTCAGCAAAGTTTATTTTGGGATGCACAGGAAGAAGGGCTATTTTCTTAGATCAGGAAGATTCCATATGCCAGGTTTGCTCAGATGCAGCAGCAGATGTACAGGTACAGCAGAGGGGACTCAAAAGGTGCAGATGGGAAACAAAGGGGCAGACAAAAAGATAAATGCAGAATTACTGCCATGGCCTTATGGCCACTCAGTTAGGTCCTTTCCTTCTGCCCTCCTGCATAAGAGCTTTCAATTAACATTACTGCTACACACCTTAATTGCTGCATTCCTGGCTTCAGGCTGTTTTCTCCAGCTTGCAGCTTCCTAAAAGTATGAAATTGTAATTTTATAAACGTGCAGTTCAGATGTTCAGTGTGCAGCCCCTTCTTAAGGTGTAGAAGTTGTAAACTTGTGAGCTTTCCTTGGAGTCCATTTATGTAGCTTGCAAGCACATAAAAATTGCTGATCTGAGTACGAAATGACCCTTTGTACTTTAAAAGATTTAAGACCCACAAGTTATAGGTGTTGAGCTAGGCAATAGCCCAGGTAATTAGTAGTATTTAAATAACTGATTAGACAAAGGAGGGTTTAACCTATTATCACTTAAAGCTTTCTTTGAAGTGCAGAATTGTTCCCTTGTCCTTATCCCGGCTTCTTGCCAAAATTGGATGCAGTCACACTCCTCTGTGGCCGCCTTTAAATGACTATGGAGTTTTCTTTTTGAGAGTGGGCCAGTATGACACAAATTCTGATTACCTCTATTTTATTCACACCCACGGTGCAACTAATCTTAGTGCATCTTCATTCTGCGAGTAAGTGCAAAGTTATCTTAATTTTCTGGAGAAATTCATGAGGTTCTCTTCTTTTTCTATGACTTTCTAAAGGAAAGTAAACTGAACTTACTGAACATAACAGAATTATTGCTTTCTGTTGATTCCTCTCTAATTTGGGTTTCTTTGTCTTTATCTAGTTCTGTAGTCCAGACTTTGAAAAATTGTACTATGATCCAAGAAATTTATTTCTCTTTTCTTCCTGGCACGTTGATCCTTGTGCTTTAGGAAGGCATTAACAATGCATGAAAAAGGAGTCATTACTCATAAGTAAGAGAAATGGTTGTTACAATTGGATTGTCTCAGTTCTAAATCAGTGTTTTGTATTATTGTTTGTAAGTTTCCTTCTAAATCCCCTGCCATCAACAAAGCAATCTCAGGAACAGTTTTAGCATTTGCAAAAACCTCTTCATGCCCAGAAATAGGAAAAATAATCTGTGGAGTTTCTATTTACTGATAAGGCTGGAATATGGGCTTGAATCATGAAGAACAGATTGCTGAATATATTAAGCAGTGAAAGAGAACTTGCAGCTGGACCAGGTTTGCTAATGGATACTTCTGCAGCCTCTGGGAATAACTGCAGGTCCAAACAAGCACAAACATTAAGAGAAAAAAACACCTTCCAGAAAGGCAAAGAAGGTTAATGAGTTAGCCTTCCATTTTCTGGCTGCAGAGCAAAGTAATTAAAAGGTATCTAAGTGAATGTTATGAGCTGGTGTTCATTTCAAAGAAGCAGAGATGATGTCAGCTACTGAATGGTGCATTAGTATAGGTGTGACCTGCTATTCCAATCAATTATCCCTTCCCCACAAACATGGGGAAAACACATTGATTTAATCTTGTGATTTTGTTTCTGTATACAGCTTAAATTGCTTTTGGCACCTTGAGCATGAGAGTAATTTACTCTGCTAATACTTTGCTTCGTGGTCTCGGGTGGATTTGAATACTGCAATTTCCTCTTGTTAAGCTTATGCTCCCCCCTCAGGCCCCCCCAAAAAAAGTAAAACAAAGAAATTAATGCTTTTGCAGGTTACTCTTTTGGTGTCTGAATAATCACATTGTAGAATTTTTCATGTAGAAAGTGATTAATATTTACAAAGAATATTTATTCTGCCTCTCCACTCTGTATACTGTAATTTGTGAAGTTTATATTGTAAATCTAACCAGTAATCAGCATAACAGCATGAGATTTTACATATCTCCTTGAATTATCACACAGCTTTTGTCTTATAATTTGCTCCTGCATGCAGAACTGGACCATTAGGATTCCTTTCATGAAAAGTATTTCCTTAAGCCTCCATTTACTTTGTTTTTAATTTTCATGTGTGTTTCCTTGTCTTTTTATCAGTCACACTGAAACAAATGCCTTTATTCTGGCATTTTCTACCACAGTTAAATCGCAGTACTCCTTTTTGGTTTCACCCCCTTTCCTTCCAAATATCATGACTCTATGCTGTTTTAACCTCCTTTTATCTATGATAATTTTATTTAGGAATCACAGTAATCCTTTTCTCCATCTGTCCATCTCATCCACATTCATATATTGTAGTCAGAACTTGAAAAATAAAAAAGTTACTGGTGTCAGAGTACTTTTTAAAGTTCTTCAATGATTTAAGCAGATCTAAATCTGTTTCATTTCAGAAATATTCTCTCGCTTATTGACACTCCACATTTCATGGTCCTCGACCAGAAAACCAAATGAAATGTTAGTGATCATTTATCATCCACAGATGAGAAAGAAGTCAGCAAGCAAGGTGAGAACACTGGGATGCATCCCTCTCCTCTGCACACTTTGAGAGGCTGACAGAGCTTAAAATTAAGGCAAAATGCACATTCCTAAGGTGGTGTCTCTGTCGCCCTGAGTTTAGCCTTCTGATGTTTTAGTTTCTATGATAAAGTTTCTCACGAGGTTTTCTGTAAACAGGCAGATGTTTTCTTCACTGTTCCTTTGTTTTTCATTCCTTCTCCTGGGAGGAGAAAGGTTGGTGGGCTCTTCTATTGACCAGTGTGATTGGAAAGGTGGTGACCTTTCTCTCCAATCCCTGGCCATTGTCAAAACACTATATAACTCTGTGAACTCATAATAAAGTCTCTTTTCTCCGCCTTCCCTGGTCCAGTGTGGTGGTCTCTCTGCGTTCGTGTCGTGCTCACTAGTGACAGTATCTCCTGTGAAGCTTTTCTGGGCTGCACACCCTTCCAAGGGCATGGAAATGGGCAGACTTTCCTTATCCTCCTTGAGTCATTACAAGGGAATGTAGTGAACTTTCCTTTCCTTTCCTTT